>JAOBYK010314250.1:0-18797 GCA_025434845.1 Phenganax subtilis | reverse complement strand
CAGTCTGATAAGGTTCCATTTATTCTTACAGCCTGTTTCCTATCAACTAGGAAGGCATTAATCCAGTTAAGTAAGGAAGGATGGATGTCCAGTTTTCTTAATTCGTCGATAAGGATATTATGGTTAATAAGATCGAAACCTTTGGAAAAGTCTGCAAAGAAGATACGAGCTCCTGCGTTTCTACAATGAAGGGCTTCATAGATAGGTTGCAGTAGGTATACTAACGCATCTGTAGTAGAGTGTCCCTTACACGCAAATTGACGGGGGTCAATTTTCCCTGTTAACTCAGTCAAAAGCCTCTTGCAAAACAATTCCTCCATAACTTTAGCCAGAGTACAGGTAAGAGATATTGGGCGTAAATCACTTTCAATTGACTGCGGCGATGCAACTTTCGGAATGGAGGAAACAATCGAACGCTTAAGTAGTTCTCGTATGTATCCCTCTTTCATTGACTGGTTGAAGATATCCTGTATCACCACTGAGAGTTCGGGAGCGAACTCCTTTAACACTCGATTTGGGATTTCATCTGGTCTTACAGATTTATTTGTCTGTATGGATGACAAGGATCGATAGACCTCCTCTTTATAGACAAGGAATTCATGAGGGACATGAAGCGTCGGATGACAGGACGATAGGGGTGAAAATTTTTCTGTAATGCATAAAAAAAAGTCATTGACTTTATCTGCTAATAGTTTTATGTCTCCATCGTCACCAAGAAATTGGTGATACCAATCCTGTTTAATGTCCTGGCCTAAGAGGGTCTTAATTTGTTTCCACCATTTATGAGGTTTTGAATGTGCTAGGTGGGCAACTTTTTCGGAATAGTAGTGAGATTTGGCTGATTTGATTTCGCGTTGAACTTTGTTTCTCCAGTGTTTATACATGGAGAAAGTTTTACCATGTTTCAGAAAAGCAGCTTGACGCTTTTTAATTCAAACTTTAAGCTTCTTTGTCATCCATGGTCAGTCAGTAGGGTGAACCTTCACTGTCTTATTTGGTAGAAAGCAGTTTATGCCTCGCTTTAATTCGCTAATAAACAGTTGGAACTTTGCTTCACATGATGAGGTGTTGATAACTGGGTTCCAGTCCTTTTGAGTCAACCACCGCCTAAAAGCTCTCCATGCGCTATCTCTCATATCACGAGTAGTGATTTTTCTAATTGTATTCTTCTTTACAGGTCCAGTGATTGGCTTTGCCTGTATGGTATAATGATCTGAGCGTGTGATTTTGGGGAGCTGGGACAACTCGAATAGCTTTGGCCTATTGGTCAGGAACCAATCGAGAATACCGGAATCCCTTGTTTTAAGTGAAACGAGCTGTTTGAGGTTATTTTCTCGAGTCAAATCTTTTACTTTAATTCCAGTTGAAGTTGGATTAAAATCCCCTGTAACGCGTTTGGCTGGTTAGCCAACAGGTTATCCAAGTTACGTTGAATATGTTGTCGTAGAACAGTATTTTCATGTTCGCCGTTAGAAGTCGTATGATATACAACTGCAACAATTATAGACGTTATGTTTCTTGGGAGGCTTGGTGGTCTCATAGAAATCCATAATGACTCGACACTTTCCTCATTACAAGAGTCCAAATGGTTACAGGGGATTCTGTTACTTAAATAAATGCACACACCACCCCCTGTGGTTTTAGTCCGATCTTTGCAGAATAGGTTATACCCTGGTATGGAGAGAACAGCATCAGGTGCATTTGGGGACAACCATGTCTCAGATATACAAATTGCCGTGATGTTATTTAATTCAGCAATTTGTTGAATTTCGTCAACTTTATTTGATTGATCTGACGTTGGCGGAGAGGACTATCGGTAGATCATATGTTTTACGGGGTCGTTCTCTGATTATACACTCGACGTTATTTTGTGGACAAATTGCAGGTAGCTTTTTCCAAAATGGAGGGCGTTTCTCCCATGGTACTGCCCGAAAACTTAGTTCAGGACAGTGACTATAGGGGGGTCTCAGTGGAGGTATTTCATTAGCTTTGTTTACTTTATTATACTTCCCCCTCCCCGCTGGCTACTCTTTACTTTCTTTATTTTCTGGTACTTTTGCATTGCTTTGCCAGATATTGAGGCTGAGTTCTCGTTAGTTTTATCCAAGTCGACGAGTTTTGAGTGACGTGATCTGTATTCGTTAATTTGGTAGGCGAAAGAAAGTGTTAAGGCGCACTGATTTCTTACAGGCATTTTTCTTTCCTGTATCAGATTATGAGGACTACGCATTACATTCTCTTCTGACTTTTGTGAGGATAGAATTTTCTTATATTTTTATTTGTGTTCGGATATTTGGTCTTTGACACTAGGGGCCTCATTAGACCTTTGCTTTTCCGCAGTGGTTTCTGTATCAGGACTTTGCTTTCCTGCGGTAGGTGATGGTGAAAGTGAAATTGCAATTGATCTGCTTAATCGCTGTCGCTGTTTAGCCGGTTGATCAGTTTGTGTTGTTCTACTTAATAAAGCGTTCGCATAGTGGGGATTAATGTTTTTAGATGTGACAATGACGGAGTCATCAGAATTTGAATTTAATGAATGATCAAAACCAGCCATACGTTCCTCGTTAGACAGTCTACATTTAGTCAGTTCATGCGTCAAAACCTCAAGTGTATCACAGAGTACTGCATTTTCATCCTTTAGGCGTGATATTGTTTCGGTAGCAATAGCTTCTGCCGCTAGGTTGCTTTGGGAATTCTTGCAATTATCGTTGCTTTGTATTACTTTGCTTTCTAGCAAATGAATTCTATTGCCAAGTTCGTCGATTTTTCCTATTTTGTTTATTAACAGACAGATTTCAGTCTCAAGTTTCCTTGTTTTGATTTTCTCATTGGCGAGCTCTTGTAAGTGCGGGATTTCCGTGTTGAAGGAGCCTAATTCATGTACATTAGCCAAGCTTTGCAGGGAATCGACCCTGCTCTGTAAGATTTCAACATCAAATACAATGTTTTCAGACATTTGTCACTTGCTGCACGAACAGTCACACCCTTCTAAATTCTGTCTCATAGGTTGTTCAAAGTTTTTATCGCTTACTTGAATACCCACAGACTGTGTAAGTCCATCATGGGCAGTGCATTAACACATCCACCAATTTCTTTCTCAGCAGCTGGCCCATACTTCCGTGGAAAGTTAATGCATAGAGTGTATCGCAATACCATATAATAGCCAGATCAGTTTGCAAGCTCTTATACTTTTTGGCTTTACAGCCCGGAGATGTCCATTTACCGTTGTCGCCAACAACATGGTTGGTAAATTTCTTCAGCTCTTCAAAGCTACCCATCCATCGAACACGTTTTCCATCATACAGCAAACTGTCGCTATCGATATAGTTTTGAATCTCGGTAGAACTGAAACGCGCAATAGCTCTTCAAGGTCCTATTAGTTTCCTTCACACGCGGTCTTGCGTTTTGCAATGCTCTCGTTTTTCCAACGCTTCGTTTACAATGCTCTTGCTCTGACTGTTGTGTTAATATCAGATCAAAATTGTTTTTAAATACGCCTCATCCGGATTTTATCCCTTTATCCGCATTTTATCCCCTCATCTGCATTTTATCCCTTCTTCCGCATTTTATCCCCTCATCCGCATTTTATCCCCTCATCCGCATTTTATCCCTTCATCCGCATTTTACCGCTCATCCGCCATCCGTATCCGCAATGTCATCCGCCATCGGTATCCGTATTTTATCCTAACCCTGCTTAATCCGTTTACATAGGAAGCTACAGCGGATTACAACTGCATTGGCCGTACACTGCACAACAAACTGTACTCTTGTACTATTATGTCTGACAGTCGACGTCCCAAACGCCAACGTTTACTAACAACTGTCCTGAATTATATAGACCATTAAGAATACACAGCTTGATTGCAAGGTTCATTGACAATACCTTATCACCCGTTAGTTAGCCTAAGAATCAGATAATATTGAATGCCATCATTTGTCACTGACATATGAACGTCTATTGACAAATAATAGTTAGCAGAAATACGTCATCCTGTCACTTTTGTCTCGAATGAATGTTTCAAGCAGTTCTATGTTTCTTTGTTCAGAAAAGAGAACTTGTTGTTTGTTTGAAAATTTCTGGCTTCAATAAACAGTTCAGAATGCTGTTTGTTGATACCAAGATAGCAGCGACTTCAGAGGTTAGAAAATATCATTACTTTCATTGCTGCGGTCTTTTTAATCGTGTTGACTTTGCGTTTATTCAAGTGTTTTAATGCAGCAAACAACGCTGAAGTAATCGCAGTTATAGATTGGAAAATTTCCTGACAGTGGCTGACCTATAAAAAGACAAACAAGAAACTAATTTGCAATTTCGCAGGCACACTCTTGGGATGCGATTATAGTCAAAAGTTGTGCTCAATCGCGGACAACAATGAGCGATTAAATTATAAAGTGACCCAGAGAAGTAAATTCAGGGTTACAAAGATCATATAGCACTTACCTAACGTTTAACAGGACAAACGTTGCCAACAAACTCTCCGAATATATGTGAAGGTAAACAAAATGTCTTCGTTGTAAACACGAAATGCACGAAATATGCGTGGGACTGCGTGTACGACATTTTCCGAAAGCTATGACTACAACTTGCATGGGCAAAAATAATGAGAACACCCGCAGAAGTACACTACTTCATTACTATAATTTATTAATGCGAATCACATGAATTAAACCCACATTCTGAGTTTGAAGTAGTTGCCCCCCCCCTCCCCTTGTGCAATGTTGATTTCAAACTTTTTTTGCAAAAAACCTTCCACCCAATATTGTTTCAGGGGTCAGGGAAGTATGCATATGCTTTTGTCGAGTGACATAAAAAATTACATTTTTGTTCAAAGTATTCCTATAATTTTGGCCAAGATTGTAGCGCGTGAAGGTCACCTATTCCTTTACTGAACGACTGCCGATGATGTCATGACAATGCATGAAGGAATGAAACTGGATATTTTATCTGTGTCGCATAGTGGTTAGCCGCGCATGCGGCTACCTGCAAAAATGACGTGAATGGAATTAAACGAACCCTTGTTCACTTTTATATTTTGTTCTAGGTATAGCTATATCGGGTTTAAAAATTGAATTTTTTGCCACCTTCGCGCAGGTTCGTTTTGTTTTGTTCTGAATTTCTTTGGCACTTTCAACCTTAGTGCACTTATTAAGTTTGCTCTTATAAAGAGAAGTGTAGCTATGGACATAATGGACTAGATAAGTATATATATATGATTATTGTTTTTGGTTTTACCTTTAGTTTTTACCATTGGGAGTTTGTTGAAAGTAAGTTGTCCAGTAGCTTCATCAATTCTTGAACAAGTTCCCCTGACGTTACATAGTAGGGACCTTTAGCAAGTACAACGGCAACAGACGACGACGGCCGAAAAAAAACTCCTTCAAATAAATGCTCTTAATAAAACCCGTCGTATATTTTTATTCTTATGAATTTAAAATGGTGCATGAAGTTAAAACATTAGTTTTACGTTTGGAAAGGAATCTTCTGAACCCAATTTAATGTGGTACCTGCTGCCAATTGAAATGCAGACGTTGCACACAAGACGTGAAATCTTGAGATTTGCAGTTGTAAACAGAACGCGAACGACCTCTAAGAAATTCCCATAGGTCTTTAATTATTCATTTTTTTTTCAATAGCGTCTTATATTGAAAGCCGTCATCGTCTGTTGCCGTTGTACTTGCTAAAGGTCCCTATTCTTCCAGGACGGCAACAAGTACGACCGCCTCGGCAACAAACTGCCTTCGGAACGGGACAACAATAATACCGACATTCACCAGTTCCTCTACAACATGTACGACCATTTGGACAACGATAATGATAATCAGCACAAATTGCACCGTCCATCTATGACAGACAAAAATGTACGAGAATATTAGACTCACGCTAATTTAATAGCAAATAGTTGTAAAAACCCGTTCACTGCGCCAATTTTTTTCCTTTCACTGAACCTGTGCGACTCATTAGGTTGACTGACGAGAGTGTAATTTGCAAAATTCATGAGTTACAGTACATTGGCCAGGTATTCACTTTATCACCTACTTTAACACGATAATTGCAGTAAAAATCGCTTGTGTGAACGGGTTTTAAAATGAGCATAAATTTGCAATGCTATATATTAAAGAATAATTAGTAATTAATTAACAATTGTTACAGAATTAATAAGTATTTATGTTGTATTATTAAAATAATTATTGTTTTGATTTTATTAATATTAATTTAATTTAATTTATTTGATAATTTAGTTTAATTAACTAATTAAATTATGTATTTTAATAATAATAACTGATTAATCAATTAATCAATAATTAAATTACACTTAATAATGATTAATTGTTTAGGAATAATTAATAAGCTGCGAAGTTT
This sequence comes from Phenganax subtilis, assembly GCA_025434845.1. Taxonomy (NCBI): domain Eukaryota; kingdom Metazoa; phylum Cnidaria; class Anthozoa; order Malacalcyonacea; family Clavulariidae; genus Phenganax; species Phenganax subtilis. The sequence goes on along the minus strand of JAOBYK010314250.1, from coordinate 12,436 downwards.
CCTTTTTTTCTTTGTATTATAGAGACGTCAGTTATACTTGTTGGCCTTTCTCACCCTATGCGACCAGGCCTAAAAAGCCGCCATTTAGGGGTGACAAATCATTGTTTTTGAACGTCATTGATCATAAAGAAAATATATAGCATTTATGCTTATTCTAATATATAGTTTTGTGGAAACACCACGTAAATTTATTTACGCAAAGCTTTGGTCCGTAAGCCCGGACCGTCATCAGTTCAAAGAACGTATTCATTTTATGCTTGTTAACAATTGTTTGACACTTGCAACCTTCATATTTGTTAAACATTTCGATTACATTGCAAAATATTTCCGCGTAAATAGTCCCGAAAATTTACAACTTCTCATATTTTCTCATATTTTCTCGGCGAATTTTCAAAATCTATCGCTGAAAAAAGAGACTTGGTTCCATTTTGTTTCCAATAAAACAAAATATGCTTAATTCAAATATTTTGCCACCCAACAATGGTGAATTTAAGGCTTGGTTGCATAGCGTGAGAAATGCTAATTATCTTAATTTTAAGTATTAAACTGCTTCAATTTTGACATTTAGTTCACCACCTGTATGACAAACCGAGCTTATTATCTTCGCTAGATTTCATGGCACAAGGTTTGACAATATTTTTAGTTTGCACGAGATAGTACGTATGTTGATGATAACTGAACTCAGTCTGGGAAAAGTACCCAGCCCAAAGTGTTTACATGGTAAAATTGAGAAATTCCACCTGTACAGTCTGTACCAAGGTTTTGGCATGCCAAGCCACTGTGATGTGCCATGTAGACAGTCAACCGGGTAAATTACCATTCTAGTATACCTCAACTTTAAATTGTGCGATGAAGAAGCTCAGCTAGGTCCTATGCTCTGCGGATTGACGAAATATTACCTGAGTGATGATAATTTTCTTCGGGTTTCGTCCTAAATAAAATCATCACTTCGGGTGATATTTCACCGGATTTAACCTCGCTTCAACGCTGATGTGTTTTCCACTGGTACTATAAAGACCAGAGACAAACTAGTCTCGTGCAACACAGCAAACATTCGGGTAAAGTCTGTTCCACTAAGCAACAAGCTAGGTTGGATTGGAAACGTAAAATTCTGTGATTTTGGTGATCTTGATTTGCACATTTTGATTTTTTTTGAGTTGGCTATGGACATGTTGCTGGTAAATATATATATTTCGTTCATATGTGCACGATGGGTGTATAAGGGTGTGTATATCTGTTTAGATGCGAATGAAATGTATAATGTGCATCAGCTGTCTTTTTCGTTATGGTCAATTGGCTTGGGCTATAGTGATAATAATGCCTTCTGTCATCTCTAGAGTATGTCGCTTATTTTACCAAGGCAAGCTTAAATTAAGTTGAAATAAATTAAATTAAAAATCGAACCTTTTACTAGCCTGAGCAAAACAGAAGAATCGTCGATCGTTATGACTAAACTTTGGAGCAACAACTGATTTTTTTGGGGTCAAGAAAATTTAAGAGATTAAGGCGCTTTATCTCAGTGCTACTCTTGCCAAACAAGATGGCCGGTCATGATTCCGCGATTGTTTACTTGAGCAAAGCTAATGTTAGTGCACGACCTACGAGCTACGGGAGATTTATATAGACCCTGTTTATATGAACCCGGGACAACACAGTGTCCCGGCGAAGCGGGTGTTTTAAGCCCCATTTAAACTGGCACGAAACTGCCACGACACGTCTAAAAATTTGCACGGACCATTATATCCGTTGCCGAGACTACCTATTTTAGCAGGTTTCGGCATGAGGGGGAAAAAGGCCCGAGTGCCCAAATCTAAGAAGGTCCGTGTTATATACCCGAACCGTGCCATTTAGAAGCGGCACCGGTGGCGACGTTTATCCATGCCGTGCCAATATTGAGCAAGTGTAAATGGGGCTCAGCGTGGAATGTTGTGCATTTACTTCCGCTAGCACAAATATTAGCAAACCAATCGCTGATTGGCTGTTAAAACTGCATGTAAGTTCGTCGCTGAACGGCTATGTGTTAACGCACGGTACGGTACGCGTGCGATAACAATATATCTGCATTCGCACTCGCGCAGATACAAAAATTGCAGAAAAATGACTGAGTCGTTTATTAAAACACTGAAACGAACGAAGTTGTTTGACGATAACCAGTATACTAATGGCAAAACTTGCTTTTAATGCATGCTAATCTTCTCTCAAAATTTACGCCTCGTGTTTTACATGTCTCTCTCGTATTCGCCCAGCATTCTCTCGTATGCATTTTTACACCATAACGATGCACGACTCGATTCCTAAGTTTTTTAAATATTTTCAATGATTATGATATAACTAACCTTTGCATATCCCATTTGGAAATATTTTGTTTCCATTCCAACTGCTAGGTGAAACATCAAAGTACAAGCAAATATCCAAATCATCGTCAAAATGCTAGAATTAAAAACAACATTACAATTTTATTAAGGTTGCTTTTTCTTCGTAGAAAAGACATATGAAAGAGGAGGGAAAAAATGCAAGCTATTAGCTCCGAATTCTCACAACAATACAATAAATATAGGAACCAGAGGCAATGAATGACACGGAAACATTTGTTGGAAAACGAAACGCTAGTTGAGTTTTTCTTGCACATGCTGAGTTAGTTTTATGCAACAATTGTTGCCTTGTGTGAGACCCAATTGAAACCAAACTTTATGCAACAATTGTTGCCTTGTGTGAGACCCAATTGAAACCAAACTTTCAAATCGACTTCAAGCTCTCCAAAAGAGAGCAACAAGAGTTATAATGGGGTTTCTGAACGAGCATGGCTAGTTTGAAGAAGCAGTATCTGCGTTAATTCGGAAAACTTTAAAGGAACGCAGATTACTAACAAGAGCAAAACTAATGTTCAAAGTTATTCATGCTCAGGCAACAGTTACTCTAATTGAAAACTTTTAAAGTTCGTCTGCTCTATACTACAGTCATAATTCGCGTAATAGTGAATTAAAATTACGTTTGCCAAAACCATATACCGATTTTCTGAAAGAGAGTATTGACTTTTCCTGAGCAAGTCTTTGAAAAAGCTTTGGCCCGTTTCAAAACATCGCCTACTGCCGTTTCAAATGCATGAAAAATAATCGGTAATGAGAAGTTTCAGCGGATTACCTATCATTTTTTAATGCATTCTGCACGGCCTGCGATGTAAGAAATGCCTCTTGTCTGCAATCTTTTAATACGACGATATCTGATATTGGCATTTAACTTAACTCCTGTACGTATTAATCTTACTTATATGCATATCAAGAAATTGTTGTTTATTCGTAACAGTTATGTATTAGTTTATAGAAAAGATATTATGTGTGCATTTCAAATTGTCCTCACGCCCCTTCTGAAAAAAGGCGCACGGCTGAGGAATTAACGAGACTATATAAATAAAGTTTTACCGATCAACCTGCCCACCTGCCAATGATAGCAAAAGGGCATCTCGTTTACCCAGGCAACTAATTAAGCCTGTTTCGAACTAGGTGGCATTTTCTGTGCGGAGACTAGCAAACTGATAGGCCAACAATATTTTTTGCCATGAAGCGAACCAATCACGCTACTAGATTTATTTTCCGCGCTGAAACTTCCGCCTAGAGGAAAACGGGCTTTAGTGCCATTAATTTCTGCATATCCCCAATACAAGATAAGAGATATGCAGTGGCCGCCGCTTATTTTTGACAACACTGTTCTCACATTTTTTCCCTTGCACAGGCAGCCTCGTATCACATTTGGCCTCACTTAACTCTGCAGGAACTCTTGCAATCACAGCAGTTGCTCTATGTAAACCGAACATCACTGTAAGATACGATTTCTAGAGCTTTGCAAGAAATATGTGAAATGTGCACATTATGTCTTTCCTTATAATTCATTAGCTTCGAAAGTCTAAACAATGCCAAAGAATGGCCAACTACAACAATCGATCAATTTTGGGCAGTTCTTGAACCGGTTTTTGTCATCAGCAGAAAAGATGCGCACAGTGTGACATTGCTCTTTTAAGACACGTGCAACGTAATACCTTTTAAACCTTCAGAAGTGTGTCAAATTGGTGGGAAGCACCGCTTAGGGTCTGTAAAGATTTCTAATGGTAATGACACAAAGTAATACACAAAATCTGTCAGCCTAGCTAGTTGATATTTGCTGCTGATTATTGCTCCTTAACAGCAAACGAAGTTGTCGTGACGAGTGAAACCGGTATAGTGTAAAAGCGGCCTTCATAAACTAATTATAATGGGGCACAAAAATGGAATAGTCTCCCGCAGAAAATACGAAAGCTTCGCTCACTACCATAGTTTAAAGAAAACCTTAAATGATTATTATAAATAATTATTATAATCAAGGCATTTTTTAACAAAGATCGAATACAATCGTAGACAACTAGCAGATATCGTACAGATGTTGCATAATTCTGCAAATTCTAGCAAACAGCAAAGCCGAAGGGCGAAAAACGTTTTACAATCACTTTACAACGTATGAAAATAATTGATCAACAAAATTTCTTGAGTTTTTCGCCTATAACCGACTTCTGCATAACTGGCTTTGAAAAGCAGATTTTCCCAAGGTTTCGGATTTCCAAAGTATTTGAATATAAGCGACTGCGACTGCAGCTGTAAACAATGAGCAATATAAGAAGACAAAACTACTTGCTTGCTCCAGCTATATGTTTGCTTGGAACCGAGTTTTGATATTTAATTCAATAATCAAATATTTTATTTAACAAACAAGATCACCCATAAGTGAAACAAAAATCACGCACAAGGGACAAAAGATCACGTGCGAAAAAAAAATTATGCGATTTAAAAACAACAGATTAAAAAATATCTTGTGCATGTGAAAAAGGATATAATAATGCAAATAAATTTTTCTTCGTTTCTTGTCCAGCTCACTTTAAATTTTGGGAAAAGTGGATCACACTCCGGTCCCTGGCTGCGCGTTGAATCAAGATTGTGGCACGAGTATTGTGTAAACAGTAAACGCAAAAGCACCCTCATAAATTCCACTGCAAATTTATAGTATGGTTGCGATTTCTTGCCAAGACGTGTAGTGTATGTTATGTAACTTCTTTAATGTCTTCTGTTTTATCTAATATGGATAAGTCGACGCTACATTTAAGATTTCATGCAATGAGATTTCTTTGTCTTGAAAAATTTCGCTGTGTATGCAACTATCACGTTAGTGATAGCGGTAGCATGCCGATTGCCAAAATTGCGACATTTGTGAGGCCGTTTGCAACTAAACCTTCAGCCAGATTGTGACATACCTTCAAAAGCTGGGAGGTCGAACAGTAAAGTTTTAGCTGACTTGCAATGTCTTTGCGCAAAAGCACGTTCTTGCAAATTTCTAGTCTTAGTAATGTCGCTGCAATGACTTGATTGTCTATCGTCTCGTTTGTCTTCGAGAGCCACGGGCCGCGGTGTGAATAAAGTTTACTGATTTTCTCAGTCAGGCGGTAATTCTGAGGTAGCTACTGCAAGTCACACGCAAGTTAGCTGCGATTAAACATAATTCTGTACATGTAACTACAACAATGTGCAAATACTTTACAGGACACATTTCAAGGATCAACAAAATGACAAAAAATTTGCCCTTTTCAAGAGGTTGGCCTTTTAGGCTTCGTTAAGATTTCGACCTATTCTTGTTGCTAACGATTCAAACTCATTAAAAGTCTTTTTTTTCAAAGCGTTTACACGAACATCAAAACAGGCACGCACGGTATTTATGGTGCCGGGAACGACCTTTAAGTACCGCTCGGCACACCTATTTTTTTTAAGTATTGGTGCCAGTCTCGAAACAGTTCTGCATCGTTTACACACAAAATTTTGCCCGTGATCTCGCTGTTTCACGGACGGAACGGGTACATTTTTTTAATCGTGCCGTGCCGAAAACGCTGTCGTGTAAACAGAGTTGTAGTCATGCTTGCACTCTTTGACCTAGTAATTTATCAAGCCCGTAAACAACATCACAAGCAAAAGTAATTAAATCTTTCAACGATGGCTTTATTATGAAAGGAATGCTAAAACTACAATATCATAGTATACAAATAATGAATGTTTATGAGTGCAATGGTAAGAGTATTTTCATGAGGTGAGAGATGGAACATTCCATCTTTCACGGATGAAAATATTCTTACCATTGCACGAATTAAAACATTCATTGTTTGTTTTATATAACACCAAATGAAAATAGATCAATGTTAATACGCTTAATACGCCTGCCATTTTGTCTTATTTCTGTTTGAATAATATACCATCGGCCATATCATTGGCGATAGCGACTAAATGCATGCGAGCACGGTACGAATAGTAATTTGAATGATTGAATTTATTGACAACAGCCACCGTGTAATGGCAAAAAATATTTGTACGGCTAGAGCATGCAATGTACACTTCCATTGCACGGTCAGTAAAATGGGAATTTCTATTTAATGCCACGTGATCAGAAACAACCAATTAAATGACGATAATTTAATAAGGTGTTATACAATAGTAATTATGCAAAACATTTTACTCTTACACGCCGTTTTATCATAATGCAAATTTCTTATATTTTAAAAGTCTTGACTTACCAGTCAAGCTACGGAACACGGGCAATATTATTACCGCCATGGCAATGCAATAGTTGTACAATCGTTGCACAACCGTCACCATGCAGAGGTAAACTGGTTGTGTGTCATGTTGAGCGAAGGCAAACTACAGCTTCCGGTAATCGTTGACGAGGTTGAAATTTGGGCAATGCAATATTTTCTTTTAACCTTGCGTCACCATCTCAGCCATAACATTGCCTGCACACAAATAGTTCATGAATAGTTCATGCGCACACAAATTGTTCATGAAACAGTTCTTGCACAATTTCTGCATGCAACTGACATACGTCACCCGTGACTGTCGGGTGCGTCAGGCAGTCACCACCATTGAACTAAAAATGCATGGAACGCTACCTCTAATAATACTGTAGAGTAATCAATTGAAGCCAAATATGACACCCAGACACGCGTGTTTACAGTTTCGCGATTCTCTCGCGGGAACACAGACTTCACTTCTAATTGTCCGTTTTTGCCAAAAAAGGTATTTTTTGGGCAGTTCGTTCATACAACTGCATCCGTTTTCTTCTTTGTGCTCTTTTTCTTACTTTCTGCAAAAGAAATGCTTTATAGCTTAGCAAAAACTCACTAAAATGACAAAACTTCAAAAGAAGGCGGCACGCATAATCACCGGCGACTCCTATGACATTCGATCTAGTGAGGTATTCCAAAAACTTAATTGGTTGCCGATAAACTCACACCTCCTTATACGAGAACATATAGCTACCCTTAAGGCACTAACCGGAAAATCGGCTGCGTATCTTACTGCATTGTTTAATCCTTGTTCGAACGAAACATACAATTTGAGAAGCAATTTAAACAATTTTCACTCGCAAAACCACGCACAAATTTTCTCAAAAGAAGCTTTTCTTATATAGAGCGGCAAAATTGTGGAACAACCTTCCCGCCGATTTAACACAAAATGTAGGCGACAAAACAAAGCGTACATGCAGTGAAGGCCTTGCTGATTGATCACTATAAAAAAAATTAACTGCTCTCTTTGCGCATATTAGTAGGATAGGTTTGTAGACAGTTGCATAATTATTTACATGTATTAATTGTTGTAATCGTAATGTAATAGTGTGTAATTGTAGGTAAAGCTGATCAGTAGTTAGGCTTCACTAGATTGTAAGTTTAGATTTTCATTGAGTGTAACACGGCCCATTGAACACCAGTTTAATGCTGAATGGCTACCGTGTATAAAGAATTTTAATTAAAGAACTAAAGAATTAAAACATTTTCTTGGCTAAGTTTAACTCGTTCTTCGAGAACTTTAATCTGCCTTGTTTTTTTTTGCCGTGTAAAAACTCATGACATGTTGAAGCTCTATGCCAGTAATTTAGCTAGAATATAGCAGTAGAAAGAAAGTTCTGATCGCTTGTTAATTTGGCTCACTCCTACGGCATCCGCCATTTGCGCAGCAATATATTTAATATATTGTGCAGCAAAGCACGTGTTCGATAAAAATTTACGCGAAAACGGAGGTGCCTGCGGATGGAGTTGCTTAACATTGTAATAGAAATATGCAAGAAAAATACCTGCATACACCCCCGGAAAGTTTACACTTTGACTGTATATGACTGTATGACTGATGTGAATTTTCGCCACTCATTACAATACTGCAAAGTTTCAAAGAAACTTTCTACTAAAAATTATTCTACGGATGGCTATAAAACAACATATATTAATTGAAGCACTGTCGTAATGCGTAATTAGTCTCATCCCCGACTGTAAGTGAATTCATCTAACATTAGCCAAAGTGTAAATAAAAACAATTATATCGAATGCACCATGAGCGACAAAGAACTACAACTGGGGAGGATTACAAATTTCACTCGTCATGGTAAAATCATTCAATTACAATTAGACTCGAACGCTACCTTCTATGGTCAAGTCCTTTGATTGGCTGAAGCCAGTATACGGCAAAACATTCGCGTAACACACTGCAAAAAATTCTGAGTAATTGCTACTCAAAATTTTACGTAAATGTATGCACCCATAGTTACTCTCATTATGGAGTAAAAGTAACTCTAGAAACGGAGTAGAATACACTCACGTTTTTGACTTAATTGTACTCATAAATCTGAGTAAATTCTACGCAATATAATGAAATTGTTTACTCAAAAATTGAGTACACATTACTAGTAAAATGAGTACAGGTTACTCAGATGCAATGCGCCCATAGTTACTCTTAAATTTGAGTAAATGCTACCATTACGCAGCTAGTGAGTAAACTTACTCGACAAGGTGAGTAATGCATACAAAAGATGTGCACCCTGTACCAAAGCAATAACACCCGCTGCAGTGATCTGAAGTAAATAAATACGTTGCATTATTGTTAGTTAAATATATATTTAAAACTACACATGTTGCAATAAATATATAATATAAAATTCCAAACAAATGGACGTGATTGTAGAATAACAAATACATTCATTTGAACTAAACTATCTACATATTATCAAGTTTGTTAACAAATTTAAGAACTGTCCGATGCAGCTTACGATGGCATCCACAAGCAGCCCCTCAACTGCACATATCAGTCGATTTTCAGTTACAATATCTCATTTCGTCCACTTATTGAGTTGTCGTTAAGAAGGACTTTTTGGATGCTTTTCTTGGGCGCTGACAGCAACCAAACAAAAATCTGCGAGATCCTAGATTGAACAAAAAAAATTCTGTGATTAAACCTTATGAAATGTCAGTGGCAAGTATATGCTACAATCAGTGCAAAGAAATACATCACACGCATGCAATGCAATTGTATTAATGGGCAACACACCATGCAAGGATTGCCGAACAACTATAAGCAAAATCTTTAACATAAACATATGAAAGCGAAACCATATTATTTGTATATTTGAGTTACTGTTTTCATGTTTGACTCACGAATAAAATATAAACAATGGTCAAACCTTTCAGGATCCCTTGATCTCCCATGCTTGCTTGACTGTTGGTATTTTGTAAAGCGGTTATAAAGCTTCTGTAGAGCTTCTGTCAAGCTTCTGAAAAGCTTCTGTCAAGCTTCTGAAAAGCTTCTGTAAAGCTTCTGTAGAGCTTCTGTAAAGCTTCTGAAAAGCTTCTGTAAAGCTTCTGTAAAGCTTCTGTAAAGCTTCTGTAAGGCTTCTCTGAAGCTTCTGTAGAGCTTTTGTAAAGTTTCTGTGGAGCTTCTCTGGAGCTTCTTTAGAACTTTTCTAGAGCTTCTGTAGAGCTTCTGTCAAGCTTCGAAAAAGCTTCTGTACAGCTTCTGTCAAGCTTCTAAAAAGCTTCTGTAGAGCTTCTGTAGAGCTTCTGTCAAGCTTCTGTAAAGCTTCTGTAAAGCTTCTGTAGAGCTTCTGTCAAGATTCTGTAGAACTTCTCCAGAGCTTCTGTAGAGCTTCTCTAGAGCTTCTGTTCGACGTGGAGTCGATATGACGTCGATGTGAGGTCGATGTCAGGTCGATGTCTGGTCGTTGAGAGATCGATGTAGGGTCGATGTCAGGTCGATGTGGGGTCGATGAGGGGTCGATGTCAGGTCGATGAGAGGTCGATGTAGGGTCGATGTCAGGTCGATGTCTGGTCGATGAGAGGTCGATGTAGGGTCGATGTGTGGTCGATGAGAGGTCGATGTGGGGACGATGTCAGGTCGACAAGAGATAGCTGTGGGGTTGATATGAGCTCCATGCCAAGAAGCTCTAGAGAAGCTCTACAGAAGCTCTGGAGAAGTTCTACAGAATCTTGACAGAAGCTCTACAGAAGCTTTACAGAAGCTTTTCAGAAGATTGACAGAAGCTCTACAGAAGCCTTTTAGAAGCTTGACAGAAGCTCTACAGAAACTCTAGAGAAGTTCTAAAGAAGCTCTTGAGAAGCTCCAGAGAAGCTCTACAGAAAATTTACAAAAGCTCTACAGAAGCTTCAGAGAAGCTTTACAGATGCTCTACAGAAGCTTTACAGAAGCTTTACAGAAGCTTTACAGAAGCTTTACAGAAGCTTTACAGAAGCTTTACAGAAGCTCTACAGAAGCTCTAGAGAAGCTTTAAAGAAGCTTTAGAAAAGCTTTACAGAAGCTTTAGAGAAGCTTCACAGAAGCTTTAGAGAAGCTTCACAGAAGCCTTAGAGAAGCTCTACAGAAGCTCTAGAGAAGCTCTACAGATGTCCTGCAATCTTACATGACGCCGGGACACCATGAAACAATCTCCCGGGACGCCGGGACTCCCTAGAATACGTCCCGAAGCAACGTCCCTGAGTCCCGTAGGCTTTGCAGGTCCGATTGATGGTTAGATGGAGAATAGTTCTTACCATGAAACAATCTCCCGGGACGCCGGGGCTCCCTAAAATACGTCTCGAAGCAGGGGATTGGGCGGGCGTATTAGAGTACGACAACGTACCGCTGCTGCCTGCGAGCAAGAAACGTAAAGCAGTCAAAGTCCTGGATGTCAAACCCGTGGAGCACAAAGGTAAAAACGTAAGCTCTTGCTTACGGAGGACGGGACAGTGTACAAAGTCAAACGATCCAAGCTGGAGGACACTGTTAAACCTGGACAACATGTTTAAGAACTGTTTATTTGTGTAATTATTATTGTAGTTTACAAAATATATTGTTACAACCGTTATTCCCTGTCCTGCGTGTTAATTTATACATGCTTCCAAGCATATTTGTTTCTAGAATCAGTACGATTTCGTATTCGTTAAACCCCCTTTTTCGCCCTTTTGATAAACAAATAAACTGTACAAAACTTTAAAATTACAAAATTACATAAAAGTACTATAAGTTCCACAGGCAAATGTTTTCATTTATAAGTTTTTCAGCCAATAGCCATATGCTTCCACCTCAACCTTTGGGCAATGGTCACGGCCAAGAATGCGTACGGCCGAGAGCCAATCATAAGTAAGCACATCCGTACGTACGGCCAAGAGCCAATCACAAGGAAGCACACCCGTGCGCATGGCCCAGAGCCAATCACAAAGAAGCACACTCGTGCGCACACCCCTTTGTGTGCACTGTGAACCAATCATATTGCACGAAATTTAGTGCGCACATCTCCACGTGCGTACATTCTATGACGTCATTGTTTTCGCACGCGTGGGGTCCACGCGTTGCGGGATTTGTTGCTATATGTACTCGGTAACGTAGTAGTAATTATAAAAATATACTGATATGTGAACTACTGCCATGGAACATCATGAAAAGCGTTTCAGCGTTTAAGAGGTGCATATAAACTTTTGTATCAACTCTACAATATTGCTTTCCATAACCGGGGTTATCTTGCAAATACTGTGTGTTAATTATAGTTAGTTTTAGTTTGTAAATATGGTTTAGTTACACGGCCCTTTGAAAATCAAAGTGTGTGTATTTATCTGAATAGGCGACCGTGATTAAATAAATTTATTAAAGATTAAAGATTAAAGATATCTTTAGGAGAAGTGCTGCGCTCGAAATCGTCCAATTTATCAATAATTTAGCAACTTCGCTTTGCCGGTCAGACTTTCTACTCTGTATACTCAAACCCACTACAATGGAGTCACCATTTGACCCATTAAACACATGTATTAGTCAATTCAATTACGGTAATCCAACACACTCACCTCCCTACTGTTCGAAATTATTGAGAAGGTGTTTAAACGAATATAGAATTGATATTTGAATGTGCAGTTAGCTGTTTGCAAATTGAGAGACGGAAAACAATTGTTGAGTTCTACTTTCGAAATTTGTCAAAAATTGGAAAACGAACTAGGGATCCAAGGATAGTGCAAAGTTTCTACCGGCAAACGCTGATGAACACGCTTAAGGTGGCTCCCTACAGTTAGGGGCTATTTCATTGGAGTTTAATTTATACGCTTAAAACATACGTTGGATGAGTA
>JAOBYK010314249.1:0-41648 GCA_025434845.1 Phenganax subtilis | reverse complement strand
TCCGGCTCCGGCTCCGGCAAAATATGCCAAAACTCCGGCTCCGGCTCCGGTCCTCCGGCTCCGGCGCACAGCACTAATTATTGCAATAATATATATATATGTCGTGTACCCTCAAACCAATACTCATATTCTAAACACAACATTTTTGTCCAGCACAGTCATTCAATGGAGGACAGTTTTATGTTTTAAAGTCATCATCAGAAAAAATGTAACAAATTTATTTCCTTACACAGCTTAACCACATTCTGAAAAGTGTGGCCCGGACAAGAGTTGAACTTGCACCTTTGGATTACTAGTCCACCGCTCTACAGTTAGCATTGCAGCACCAGTGGATTTAGAACATTAAACATACCTCTCTCTTAAATTCTTTGACTAAATACTGCAACAAAGCATTGTCGAAATCTTCACCGCCTAAATATGTATCACCATTTGTTGCTTTCACTTCAAAAACTCCTTTCTGGATCTCCAAAATCGACACATCAAATGTGCCACCACCGAGATCATATACCGCCAAACTTAGAACAAAAATTACATGGCATCACTCAACTAGCTCCAATAATATTCTGAACATTTAAACTCATTGCTGCTGTTCAAATCATGTAGGCTTACATTTTGTCCTCAGCTCGGTCCATTCCATACGCTAAAGCAGCTGCTGTTGGTTCATTGATTACACGAAGAACATTTAAACCAGCTATCTGACCGGCATCTTTGGTTGCCTAAAGAAAAATACGTATGCAATACATACTTGTGGTGAACCATGAATAGTGCAAAATGGTAAAAAACGAGCCAACAGATTACTGCTGATTGTGCCAATTGGTGCAGAGAAAATGAGAATTCTTTTGCTTTACCTGTCTCTGGGAGTCATTGAAGTAGGCAGGAACAGTAACAACAGCATTTTGCACTGTAGTATTAAGATAATTCTCTGCAGTTTCTTTCATTTTGATCAACACAAAAGCTCCAATCTGACTGGGAGAATACAGCTTGCCTTGTACGTCAAACCAAGCATCGCCATTTGAAGCTTTCACAATTTTAAATGATAAATTTTTCCTGCAGAAAAACATTTGGATCAATATTGAGACTTTTTTGAGGCATATCCAACCTATGATTTGCAGGGACTCTTAAAATTTTTAAATCAATATCCAATATGCCATTAAACTTGCATCCAAGAAATTCAAGAAGTGTAACAAGAGTCAAAAAGTGGATTGACAAAAACTTACAGATCTTTTTGCACTTCTGGGTCATTGAATCGACGTCCGATGTACCTCTTTGATGCATATAGAGTATTTTGAGGATTCGTCACAGCCTATGGTTGCAAAATTATGTTAAATAAGTACAACTACAGAACTAGACAAGATGATTACAAAAACATCTTTAACCTGGCGTTTTGCTGGTGCTCCTACAAGTCTTTCGCCATCAGATGTAAACGCAACTGTCGATGGTGTTGTCCTTGCGCCCTCAGCATTCTCAATCACCTTCGGCGTTTTCCCTTCCATAACAGCCACACAAGAGTTGGTTGTACCAAGATCGATGCCGCAAACTGCCCCTCGTACTTCGGAACTGGTAAATGAAAAAATTATACAATTATAGTACAAGCGTATTAATCAAACTGTCTGCTCATCTTTCTTGGGACAAACTGAGCAGCAATGCCCCTTAACATTTCCCACAGTCACCTAATTTTACAATAATCACTCAATGTTTGAGCTGGTTGGGTGGGAGAGGAAACATGTTCATTAGACTACATTATTTCTTACGCTAATAAAGTATTTGTACAAAAAACTTGTCGATTACAATCTACGAGGAAAAAAATGGATATTCGGTAAAACCATGAAATTTACACCCCTATAGTAATCTTCACACAAACCATGGCACCATACCAATTTTTACCCAACATAACACACATTAGACTTTTATATACTACACTTACGCAAAAGATCTGAATGGCAGACTGAGTCCTCGAACACTTTGAACGTAATGGCCCTTATTCATCTAAAACAACAAAATTTTCAAAAATTTTCATGTCATATACCATCACATCAAAAAACACGTGCACACAATCAACATTTTGACGCTCAAAATGCATCAAGTTTTTGAATGATTTCCACATACCATTGAAAGCGATCGCCGCATAGTCGGATGGAATAGGCTCTTCAGAGTGTTTCTCGCAGGAAAACGCGACATTCCCATCGCAAAAGACATGATTTTCCAATAAAATTGTTGGATGAAAGTCAAAGGAGTTCTGATGCAATGAAAATATATTAGAAAAGAATACGGAATATGATTGCGTAATCTCAAGCCACACAGATCGCCCAGGCAATTTACATGACTATTCAAGAAATGAAATGACACAGCAAAATGTTGACAATAATATGCAAATTAAAATGAACAATAATCAACGTTAGATCCTTTCAGTATTTCTAATAGTGTTCCACCTACATGACAGAGAAAGAGATACTTTATTTTCGATTCTATTTTTTTACGCTAGCTAATTTGCTGAGAAGTCCTTCTCCTGATTTCTATAACACGCAAACGATACGTTCAGCGGTTACTACCATGACGAAACAATATGGCGGCCGAAGATGAGAACAAACGAACTAAAGATAGATGCAAACGTTTCACGGAAAAAGTGAACGTAAACATTACTGAAGCGGGGCGATTAGCTCAACACATGATTAAGGCGTCTGGATCTCCCGATGTACGTCGAAATATTGGTGCAGGACCTCTTTAATATGTGGCAGAATGGTTATATTTCACCAAGCATTCGTATTATAATCTGTATACCACTTTCTCTTCTAGATATTATCGCAGAGCGCAAGAAAATTTGTTAATAATGAGAATGCTGTAAAATCGACTGAGGAGGTAAATACGTACTTTGTGAGTCTGTAAAGTTCAGTTCTTTTCATAGAAGTTAGATACTTACCATGTCCTCTAACCTTGCACAGAATATCAAGAAAATGAGCAACCTAATAAGACAAATGGATTCACAGTGAGTTTCATACGTCATATACTTGCGCTACTTTATGCCACAAACTAACGTTTCCATTTTCTTACTCGCAGGTATGAGGAAATACATCGACGGTACGTTACTAACGCTATGAAATGAGACGCACCAAGCCTTTTTTTTCACGTACATTTCATAAAACAAATCGCTTTTTTTGTGTTTTAGGTTGGATTTGATTGCAAAAATCGACCACCAAATGCACTCAACGACGACCAAATAGAACATATATCAAAAAGTTCATCTTTTGAGTAATTTAAATAATTTATCTTTTGTACATTAATTAGCCGCGTTGAAATCAATAATCTGTTAACCTGTACATAATTCACAATAAAAAAATTTAACCAAGAGTATACGATGACTATCGCGAACTTTATAACAATAATTTTATTCTTTTGGTAACCCAGCAAGCATTTACGTATAGTATATTAAATATAATTTACACGAACGTCCTAGGTTTTTACATACATATAAACACAAGTTATTACTGCAATCTGTACAGAGTTTTTTTGTAGCAATGAAACTGCACCACCGAGCAAAATAGTTCACAAACTTGAAATGTAATAAAAGCACGCCAAGTTTCAAAGAAATGACTGAAATTCAAATAAATTTGTCCGTAAAAGAAAAGTTAGAAAATTAAAAGTCTGTCTCTCGTACCAGCAATGAATTTTAATACAATCCTTGCAAAAATTCACTGCGTATAATTGAAATCACACACAAAACGTTCAGACCTCGGCCGCAAGGCACAAGTATACACCACAAATAACTATTCCCAGTACCTTACAATACGCTTACATTAGAAAGGTGGTTGAAATGTAGCTATAAACATGTCTGATGGCACATCAAGTTATGTACAAGTTATATAAATAATTTAAATTTCTTTCACATTTTTGTTAAAAAACCAAACATCCATTCACACTATAGACTCGCGTGAGCGTTGTGGACTTGTGTTTCTAGGCGTATCATCTAGAGAAGTTTGACTTTCCCAAACTCTTCCCTCACCCGTAGCTAATACCCGGGAGGAAGAACCCCCACAAGATAAAACACCAGGCATTGGCACACCTTGTACCCCTGGCGTAGTTCGTGGCAACGAATGATGAGGACTCCCTCTGTTCAGTGAAATTTCCCAAGGACATGTCCTGCATAATGTAGTTTGTAATGAAGTCCTTGAGTTTGCCAAGTACATGTCACTCGAACTAGATGGCTCGTTCGTTCGTCTTGCATCGTTGCCAACGGACTCTTTAGACGTCTTTAAACCGTATTTCGAAGTCTTTATATGTGGCGTACAGTTCGCATTATATGCAGTAGTGGAATTTTGATCAACTTTCTGCATTTCATGGGAAACACTAATCTGGTGTGTATATGGTTTCAACACATCTTGAGGTTGGTATTCGCTGTAGTATTTCTTCTCGAGATTTTTCCGTTGCTTTCTGAAGTACATTATAAGCACGAAAATAAACAGCATGACAGCGATTATCGATGTCGTCACCACAGCGACGAGCACCATGGAAATTTCCGCTTCCGTTGCATGAACCTGTGCTTTCGTAAAAACTACCTCTGGACGAGGCGTCGTCCACTTAAAATCTAGGACTGGTTGGTGATGGAAACCGTTATCTGGGAAGTCAGTATCTGGAAAACAGGAATAAATGAACACTGAAGCGATTCTTGATAAAGGAACAAATACTTAAGAAAAGCTGCAAGAGCGTTTATCTAAAACACAGTATAAGAAACGGCCAGCAGGGCCACTCAGGGTAAACAAAAGCGTGGCCTTTTTTAGTCTCAGTCCCAGGCGTCTTGCACAGCCTCTGCAATACATTTTTTCAGCTGATTGGCTGCCGTTTATCGGCTGTCAGTATGATAATTACGTTGGCAGCCAGTAAACACGGCCACAGTTTTTGATGCTGAGTGGCCCTACTGGTCGTTTCCTATACTGTGTCAAAAATGTGGAATTGCTTTCGACGAACAACAATTTCTTTAAACAAAACATTGAAGTATTGTGTTTTCCTACCTCTTTTTCGTACACGTAAATAATAATCCATCTCATCAATACCATAACTGTTCTTCACTAAACATGTGTATTTGCCTTCGTCTTCTTCTTGCACATCTCTTATGACCAAAAATCCATCAAAATAAAACTGAGTCAGACTGACAACATGCGTTCTCGTATAATTCCAGGTGTACTTGGAGTCGTAACGATTCGAACTTTTCAGTTCAATAGAGCGATTTGCACCTTTAGCAGTCCATCTCCAATTGAAGCTCAGTTTGCCCACACTCGTGGCTTTGCATTCAAATTTTACAGTACTGCCTTGATTTGCCAGTCGCTTATCCACCTCTGGCTCTTCAATAATTGGCTTAAGAATTCGAGCTAAAACATTGATAAGAACACTTTGTTAGACACGTTTGTAAGTACAAGTACCTATGAAGTTATCTACGATACGAACGCACAGGAAAGCTTTCTTCGTGTTTACGTCAATGTTCCGGATTCAGAGCTCAAATGGCCAAGAAACACCCTCCTGCCTGATTCTACTACACACAGACAATTTCCCAAGTGGAAATTAGGCGTTACAGTGCACTAAAAAGCCTGATTTCCTCATGGTCGTAATTGCCGGGCATTAAGTGTCACAATATCTCTCAAAAGCCAAAATTCTATCTTTCAGGCCCATTTATACCGGCAGTTTTTGATGCGATTTTCCTCGTGTTGAACGATGTGATAGAGTGGATTAATAGCAAATATACTTGGACCAACAATTTTGCTAATGCATAGCAAGTCAACTAAGTCAACTTACTCGATCACACACGCGAAGGAGAGGAAAATTGCAGCAAAATCACCGGTGTAAACGGGCACTTACGACAATAACTACTATATGGGAACCAAGCTTCAGGAAGAAATACGTATGAATTGACTTTCAAAGCAACGCTGGCGTACCTTTGACAATGACTGTGAAAGTTCGGTTTATACTGCCAACGTTATTGCTAACGCGGCAAGTATATTTACCAGTATCTGCCACAGTTAAATATCTCAAATTCAAAGTCCATCCATCGGATCCGACACTTGTCCTCTTGTTCACACCGTATGATTTACCATCTTTGAACCATTGAACATTGGGATCTGGATCCCCATCGCTCTCGCAATGTAATTTCGCCGTTTCACCAGTTCTATAAGTCCTTCTCTTTTTCCAAGGTTTTTTAAACTTTGGTGGCCTCCCTCTTCCTGGTTTTCGGGTGCCTAGCGATACAAAAAAACCCTAGTTTGTGAGTATATGGAACAGCAAGAGGTCAATGAAGAGACTTGGTTCAATGAGAAACTTGCGAACATAAACACGCGCATAAAATAAGCTGTGATACACCCTAAAATGGTGTGACAATATATGAGAATAAACGCAAATTATTAGAGAATTCCCTTTAGAAGAATGGTAAACGCGAGTGCTCCTTGGTAATAATGAGGTGTGATCGAATATTGAACAGTCTTCAACGCGAAAAACAAAATGAAACTAGCAATTTTAAACATTGTCAAACTGCAAAAATCTTTTGAATATGTACAAACCTTTAACGTCAAGTTGAACGGATAAATCAACTGAACCATGTTCGTTTGTTCCAATACATTTGTATGAGCCAGCATCTTCCTTCTTAACGTTCACGATTTTCAAATGTTTTTCATTCTTCTTTGAAAATCTTTGCCATTCTGGTGGTGTATTGAAATGAATAATATTTAACCCTTTGAACCATGCCACCAATGTTCTATTATCCGGTGGACCGTCCGTCCCAGAGACCGGACATTTTAGTTTGATTGAGTCCCCCAAGTACGCACTATACTTTGAGCGAGGCTTGCCTCGAAATTTTGGCTCACCTATAATAGAAAAGCACAAGTTGGTTAAATACAACCCGAACTCGACAAGACTGAGACTGATACCAAATCCACATGCCTGGTAATTTGTAGTGTATCATGTTGAAGTAAAAAGCGAAACTACGTGATTTTACGCTAATGCAAAAAATCTATATTGCTAATGGTGACTACACTCTTATAGCAAATCAAATTACTTCACACACTTAAAAAGTGACTTTTCTGATCTTGAAAGCAAATGCACATTGCTCGATTTCATTGCAATATTAGGTTATACATATTACACTTCTAGAGGCCATATTTTACTTGTATTTCATCGGTCACCTAATTAAAATCTATAAAGCAGCTCTGCGTAGTTCAGCACTTGATATTTCGTGCAATAATTTAGCAAGGGGTCACGGCATTAACTCAAATTAGACACACAAATTTTCCCACAATACTCAAACGATCAACTTATATTGCAAGTCACCACTTAATGTCAAAAATAACGCACACTCCCTTTACAAGAATATTTTGATTCACTGCGCAAGAAGGTCGTCATAGCCTCTGGAAGCAGCGGCGTAACGTTGGAAAACATTCCATATTTGGTCATTTCTCATAGACTGAGAAACGGTACTTAACAAGCCTGCTTTGTCCTTAAATCGTATAGAAATATAATTCTCAGAATTAATAGCGAGGTTCAAACTTTAATTTCTCTATTACTACTGCCACCTCTCGTCATCTAAGTTGTAGTACGATTGGTTAATCAAGTGAATGAGGTGCATCTCATTAGTCTTGTTTAATTGTAGTAAGTCGTATAAAAAGTCGTAGCCAATTATAGGGTAGTACTGGTTATGTGTTCAAGTCAATCTGAACCTTTCAAATTGTCTTAGGATGGATAGTAAATAAACAAATTAATGCAGTAGTATTGGTTTTTATTTTCGTATTATTGAAGACAATAAAATAATGGTCCGTTAGTGGTGAAGAATATGGAACTAAGTCAAGTCGAAAGTATGACTTGTATTTTTCGTATAACTGGAAACAATTCGTTAATTGTCCAATATTTGTATTGGTTATGGAACTGAGTCAAATCTGAGCCTCGCTATTGTCTCGGGGTGGACGGTATCAAATCCGCTTATTGTATGACAACAAAGTACATTGGTGTAAATTTGATACGACACACTTATACAAACAAAACTGCTTGATTCTAGCGGTGCCAAGAAGGCTAGGATGTCCGCACACAGCCCATTACGAGCTTTTCACACATTATGGGCGGCAATAACAGGATCTTAGTAAAGTCCACAGCGCATGTCATTGTTTACCATCCTATGATAATATGACCTGACTGCTTCTATGTACGAAACAAAACATGGATAAACATGGATAAACATCAATCGTTTTGAGTAAATTCGAATTAGCAAAAATGTTAGCGATTTAACTTTTGATCAAATAGGACCTACTTATTAGATATACACCTCGAAACTTTAGTATAGAATGTATATTATGGCGAAATCAAAAGTACGTGACGTCGATTCTTTGTATAATAGTTGGTCCACCTATTAAGATATTCTGAATACAACTACCATGATGCTTTGGGGACGACTTCTTCGCTATGCAGTTACACGCCCGAAAAGCATTTTGGTAGTAGTATTCAAAATACACAATACAGGGAGCCAGCAATTGAAGAAATTGTCAATTACCAAGAGTAATCGTGAAAAGAATGAATTTTCAGTAAGTTTCTGTTTTCATGCAATTCCAAAAATTCCGCATACGATATGTTTACAGAGCTTTTGCATACCCAAAGGCGCCAAATACAATTCTGCCAAAATAATCTACACGTCAAATAGTGGACACAGTATTTCTAGGCATGACTTTCGCGTGATAGATGGCTGTCAACGACCAAGTTGGCATTTGACCAACGATGAAAAAAATGTCTACAATTGTTCAAATGCCCCACTGGGAAACTGACAGGTATGCGAGTTGAATGAAACTGTGAAAACCTGAATAGGTATACACAAGCATTCAGACTTTAGTAGAACGGAAGATGTTTCGAATGCAAGACATACAGCACGATTCAACACCTGCATTTGATATCCCTATACACCAAGAACACATTCAATCACAATTTTGTTCTATTTTTACAGCAGGAGTTTTCTGATTGGTTCAACGCATCATTTTGGTAGCAATTTTCAGTGCATTTATTGGCGTTGTATTATCTGAAAAATTATATTACGCTTCCAGCCTCAGAATGAACAAATTTATCATAGAAACTTAGTAAAGCAAAAAGGCTCTCTTTACTCTAACGGCGTTCGAAGGCGTAATTGCACCGTACCAAATGTAATAATGGCGATCTCTTAGAAGCCCACACGACACAATTATTATCATTCTGATTGATATGATTGAATGACTTCGCATAAATTGTTCTTTTTCAAATCTCCTTATTAACACACTGCTATGAGAGGAAGAAGGGCAATACTATTTCATCTCATGCATCAGAATAATCAATTGAAGAGCTGTTGAAGAGTTACTAAATTATGCCTTCACGTGCGTCATTCTTAATATATACAAGCCCCAATATATCTCTTTGCAGGGGACTTAATAGATCAACTTAAAATTTTTCTCGTTTATCAATCTTAATAATACAACACTTGGGGTAAGTCAAGTACTACCTACGTATATCCTAAAATTCAAGAACTCGCTGCGTTACAAAGAGGTCTTATACACTGCACACTGTCACCTCTGATTATACAAGATACAATATGAGCCACCTTGGCAAGGATTTCTGTATCACACTATTCAACCCTTTTCAAAGAAATTTTTGAAAAATTACAAACGACCTTAGCCCTACAAGTCAACAAAAAATTGTACCAATGTTTATAGAATTTCTTATTCTTTAATAACATATAAAATAAAGCTTTTTAATGGAGACTACAATCAATAACACAAACGGTTAGGACACTGGTCATTTGTATGAGGAAATTTACAATACTGACTGCTGTGGAGCGAGTTCACGCTCTCCCTCCCACAACCACGCTGTGCAATGTTGTTAGAGCATTTCCTTAACATTTGGAAGGCTTGTCCATCAGACAACATTGAAAACGGGAGGGCGAGGCAAGGGGGAATTTTATTATTTTCATTACAGATTTTGAAGTGCTGTCCCAAGATTTTTGTCAATGATTGTAGCATTAAATGCATGGCGGTTTGATCCACATGAATCTGGTAACAACATCTTTTCGAAAGGACGAAAATGCTACCATCACAATGCCAACAATATCTCACATATATACATGCAGTACGTCCTGTTTTACCTTTTCGATTCTATATTTTTCCAAGCCAATCTTTCCCCCTCATCATCCCATCCCATCCTTGTTATTCCATTCTACTGAACTATCAGTGTATATTACAACTATTTTTATGCGGTCCTCGTGATAAATTTTCCCCACCAGAGGTCATTATGCATTAGAAAGAACATACATAACTATGTTTGGCGTTGACAAGTAAAATAACACGTTCATGTATAAACTTAAATATGTACACACACCAAACGTATTAAGCCTTAAACATCAAAATACTTTGTTCTACGTTTTAAAGTCAACAGCATTTCGAAAACAAACTTGTGATTTGCTTTTCCATGATATAAGCGGAAACTTTTTGGGGTTTCAACACGTTTGTATGGCAACAGGTAAATTTTGTTACTATGATAAACACTGTTGCATCCACAGAGCTCTCGACTCTAATTGAAATAATGATATTATGATAACTATTTGTGAGAGGGCCAAGCAATTATAACATATTAGAATTATAATAATAAGTTTCCTCCTATTTCATATAATCGCTGCATTCAGAGAAAGGCTGAACTCTCGACTCTTGAAACGAGGATATGGTTACCGGTGCATAGGAAATGGAATGAAGCACAAGACGGAAACAATTAGCTGTGTGAAAATAGCCGAACAGTAAGGGGTGCTTTAAAACGTCAATTTCCATGTTTACAATGAAAACATGATCTAGAATTTCTCGTCAATTCATTTTGTTTTGATTTTCATAAATTCGATAATCATTTCCAGACTTTTTCAAATTGGATTTCGTAAATCCACATTACGAGAACATAATCTCTATAAATTCACCTGAACCTTGTTGGAGTTTTTCTCCCAAAACACAAATCGCTGTAGTTAAAATGCAATGTGAAACAAACGCCCTGCATGCATATATTCCCATTAACAAGATGATTCAGATTTATGATTCACAAAGCTAGCTTTATTTATTAAAAAACTAATTTCCGATTCTACGCGCACGAAACGAGATTTTAATTCCCCCACTACTTATATATTGAGTTCTTAAAGAGCGGATTGCTATGCACTACTCGGAAATATTGATTTGATTACAACTGAAATTACAAGATATCCTTCAATATTATTTATTTAAACGTCAATTACAACAGTTATATTCATTGGTCTGCCTATACTCAAACTATAGTTCGATTGAATTCACTATAGCATCTTAAAATTAATCTAAATTATTTCGTCTTCAAGTTTGATTATGTTTTGTCTACGAAATCATTTTAAAATCGTTTGACGTTAATGTTTTTGATAAAACAGTATTTGAAAACCACAGTTAGCACATGAAACTTGAACACAGGACATCAAAAAAGAAACAATTCGAAATCAAATAAAAAAAAAAATTGTTTCGAAACTCATCTAGAATCGTTTTTCTTCAACAAAAAAGTATTTCCAGATGTTGTCTTGACATTATTAGAAAATCGTCTTAATTAATATTTTATCTATTTCTCATTTATTTTATTGATTTTAATTAATTTTAAAGCAAGGAATACAAATGTACAAGATGTACTTCATCAAATCGTGAGAATAAATTCGATTGTACCAATTGCAAGGATAAGCTTTTGCAGATTACACAGAAACACAACCACGCACATAACTATTCAATATAACAAAGAGAATTTCTAAAAATCTTAGTATTTTTTATTGTCATCCTTTCTTTGTAACCTATTCAATGTTTCATCAAGATCACAAAGACAATTTTTTAAGTAATAGATTTTGCCTTAGGTCACTAATCATGGCCCAGGTAAGTTTGTAAACGCTCAATTACCGATACTTCATTTTTATTGAGCCTCGAGTTGAGTATATTATGTCTAATCTACTATATTCAGAAAACAGAGGGATAGATTAATGCTGGCGAGTATACGCATGCCTAATATCGACTGGTAATTACAGTAGACAAGGATAATAGATAGTTTTAATGACTGTAATAGCATCATTACGAGGCACTTCATAAATCCAATCCTATAGATAAACGAGTTGTGCAATGGTAAAGTTTCCCAACAAAATTCATCAATCATCTATTCTAGTCTTGCGGGGGTTCTCTTTACATGAGCTGGACTAACCCAGTTAACCTGGCTGACTGTTTTCTTTGGCATCTTATTACCACTTTAAAGAATATTTGAATTAACTTTGAGGCAGGCTTGGGCCTAGTACTTTCTGAATGTTATTTGCAATCTTATTTTACACAAGCTTGAAATGCCCAGGAAATATTTTAGTGAAAAAACTTGGCCCCACTACAACATGTCTACAATGCAAGACTGCAAAGAAATGCAAAAAAACGAGCTCGTGAAAAATTGTGGAGAAATATGAAAACTAAAAGCAGCTACATAAAACATTTGTGGTATACTCGATATACCCAAACGTATTGGCAGGGAACTTTTTGTGCTTTTCTATATTTACTCAAGAAATGTTTGCACTTATAACATATCAGCTTTTGAAATGCAAAGCAGACACCAAAGAATGTACTAAACATACAAACTTCGTTGATTATCAATTTCGTCACGGAATCAAAGCTAAACTTTAATATCTGCTTTTTAAATCCTTACTTTCCCATGCTAATTTCCTTTTCACAGAACTGCAAAACAGAACCTTTTCGAAATCGGAATCATTGCTTCATGTCAAAAATTTCGAATTTAATAATGTTTTTATCTTGTTATATGGGCAAGTCCGCGTGACTCTGGAAAACAAGTACATTATTGTGAAAACTATTCGTGGACAATGCATGCTAAATACACTAAAGCACTTCTATTGATATGCAATACAATGAAAAATGAAGGGAATGCGGCGTTGGAAAGCTGCTTGGGCTATATTATACGGCACAGCATATCTCTGTTGAAAGCGAATTAGGCGGTCAACGGTTTGACCCGACGTGGTGCGAAAATCAGATTAGAAATGGCCTAAACTCGATATCACGTTCAGATAATCTCGCGTAATAACAAGTAGTGACACAAAACATTATCCATGAAATACAATGATCATGCACAATTCCCCCGATCAACCATACTGCAAAAACGTCAAGTACACAACCACCTTAGTTTAAATAACTTCGTTACAATCACATTTCATACAATTGCATGCAGAGAAGTCTCCATGTAGATATTCTCATGCATTTAAAAAAAACTAATGGCACTTATATGATTTAAGATAAAACATATTGCTTGAATCGCACTGTCAAATCGCTCAACATTACCGCACAAAATCTACAACTTTTGTGAAACAGTTTCGCTCAACAGTTAGTCAATCCAGATACAATTAGATGCCGCAGTTCAAATAAAACTAAAGCAATGTGTTACGTTAGCTTACTTTAATGATAGCTCTTCCCGAGTATCATTAAACGTTTCAACTACAGCAAGTAAAATACGTGCACTAAATGACCAAAATTGCTAGTTCTACATGTTAGCCAAGTGAGCGGGACGATCAAATTGAAAAAAGATGGCATGGAATGTTAAATCTTGTCAAACAAGCAAATTCAATAGTCTTTATATTCTTGTTCCAAATGGAACGCCCGACGATATTCATTCTATTTCCATTTCTATGTTGGGAAACATATGTTTCTTGGACGTAAATAGCAAGTACAATTGAAACGAAATCTGCCCAGAAGGCATAAATGCTTCATGATGCATTTCAAAAAAATTTGCATTACGTTGTGTGGCGTTTTTCCGCCTTGGTACAATATTCACATAATTCAAAGTTCTAGCGCATGGATTTCAAAATGTAATGATTACGAGGCTTCGAAATTTGAACAAGAAAGCTCGGCACGATTTTGAATTAAAGATGTTTCCGGAAAAGATTCGATTCGAAGTAGAACATGTCCTGTCAAGAGTCCATAAATCTTCTGTGCACGCAACGGAAGATTTGTCTATCGTAGGCCCTATCGCTCTACTAATTATTAAGTCATTCAAATCTATCGATCCGCCCGTTATCCTGGTGAGTAAAATTCACCGTAAAGCGTACGAAATCGCATTGCTAGCAACAGAAGGCTGAAACAAGCCCGAAGGCTGTAAGCCACATGTTTTAATGAAGAAAGCATATTGGCAGGAATAGAGATCTACTTTGGGTCGGAAAAGAGCTCTTTTTTGCCTAGCAATCTAAAGTGGAACGCTTTTGTGTCGCTATAATTAAGCTAAGCACTTTGTTTAGGCACTTGCACTCCGTAGGGGATGATTCTTCCCGAACTTTTAACAAGAAAGGATGAAAAATAGGTTGTATTCTGAATGCATTCCATGGAAAATAAGACAAACAAAACAGCATGAGTGAGATCGAATTTCACTGCTACTGCTTTTCGCAACAGAAGCACTGATTTAAATCAAAATATCGATACTATAGTAAACCTTAATTACAGAAGCACTCAGTTACCTTCTCCGTGGACCAATATCGGCATCCTCAGCATCCAGTATAGGACATAAAAGAGCCACGCGGTTAATATTACAGCCATCACTGACACTGTTTACAGAGCAAGCTCTTTGTTTTCACCTCCCGCGAAAAGAATCACACACTGCTTTTCCACGTATTGTAGTCGCTCCTAGAAGCAAACAAATACATCACATTTACAAAAGTATACAGAGCGAACGCGTCATTCCACCATCGAGGATTCTAATCCCAATCATTTGCGAGAGATTTGCGCATGCACTGCTAGCTTTCTCGTATGTCAACACGGCCGCTAAAACGACTTCAGTTGTTGAAAGTGTGTTCGGCTTATGCCGTAGTTGCCCAGAATATTCGGCGCCAAGTATACTCAAGCAGTTGTAACAGTAAATACCTTGTAAAAACACTACATAGACGCAAATAAGTAATAAGCATGTCCATTACAAGTGCAAAATAAACGCATATGGCTCTCAGCTATTCTCGAGTTCGGCGCATTTCCTTCGTGTTTGCATTGAAGCGTTGCCGTGTCCGGATCAGATTTGAGCAGCTTTTGTTTCTGGTGTCTGTGTACTTTAAGCGCTGGGAATGACTCAATGACTCAATGAGCTCAATCACGGGTTACGGCGAACAAAAGTACCAACACAAACTAGTCGTCATACAAGTAGTAAACTAGACATTACCAAAACGAAGCAACCATGATTAGTAATCCTTGTTCTTCGTTATACTCCCGCCTTTTCAATGTCTTGAAGCAACTTGTAAGCGCAATGAAGTTACCAGTAGTTGTAGAATCACAGTACTAAGCGACGTACTCGAATAAACATAGTTTTATGTACTCAAATGAGTTCCTGCGTAGGCTAATATATACCACACGAGCCGATATTCGCCCTTAAATCGTCGTACTCGTTGAAACAAACTCGTTAAAAACGGCGTTGAACGTGAAAGCCCCAAGGTAAGACAGTGCGAAATCCTTTTGCGGCTCTGCCTTTCCTAATACCACAGATACCTACACACACGCACTCAAAAACTCTCAAGCACCAATGCTATACTCGCATGGATGTCTCAAGTTCCACTAATTAATCTCGCAGTAAGTTAATATTTTCAGCCGTGGAACGAGGCGATGCGTGTTTAATACATCGAGGGTGCATTAATAATGCAGTCGTTACGAAAGGTAATCGATCACAATCAATCAGGCAGTTTTTGACACGAGAAAGACGACTTTCCGCTACTGGAATACTCCAGGTATTAACGGACGGTCGCCAAGTAGTATACGCAAAATGATTTATGGCTTTTTCGTGGCCCACCTTTCAAACATGTAACCAAGACAATTCATAACATCATACCGCACCGCAACATAACCACCAAATGGAAACGCTGTGGGCTGTGCTTATATTTTATTCCAACCCTCTTCTCGGATTATATATTACCCGTAATAATATTTATGAATACTATCCATACTCACCTTTTTTTAGAATACTCGACCGTATCTCTGGGTGCGATCTTGCTGTGAACGAGTGAGATTTCAATATGCTCAAGCCTACAGCAGGGGTTGCTTACAAAATATGAGACAGGGATTTAGCCAATCCCCTCCCCGAATCGCACAGGTTCAATTAAAACCTGTCAAAACGAGATCATGTCAACTGTCTTTTGTTTCCGTACACCTCACACTAGCTGCTTGGCTATTTTTGTAAGCTACAGTTACACCCGGATCTAAAATTTCACCGTGCGTCCTTCTCACTTCAATCCATTTGCAGCAAATCAAAACTTTCTCTGTTTTTAACATTAAAAGTGGACGTCCCTTTGCGCTGTTAGTGTCAAACTGTGAAAGATATGCAAAGCGCAGCAAACACTGTTTTGTTAAATTATTAAATGCATCGGCAATGGAACTTGCCAACGTCAGTCTGTGAGGATGGCCTCCACTACTTTCAAGCTAGTTTTGAGGCTAGCCGCTTCACGAGAAATTTAACGGTATTTTTCAACATTTCCAATGTACGTTTTAATTGAAGATCGAGAATTGCATCTGCCTAAGCGAGTTGAAAGCAATGAAAAGCCTAACCCCTGCAGTGTGATTGAATGCAGCCTAAAAATGATTGCCCAAACTAAATAAACTCCCTCACTGCACTCCACCAATCAGCGTGCTCGATTCCTGACAATTTAATCATAATAATTAGCGCACGCTTGATACTTCCAACCGCGCGAGACAAAAGCCAATGAAAGCGCAGAACTCGTTAATTTCGATCTCATTTGAATGAGCCGGACGTCCCGCTGCTGAAAAGAGCTCTGAATGGCCGCGAAAGCTTTGAATTCAAAATTGAAGTGCATAATTTGTGGCCATGGCAGATGGCAAGCATGCAACGATAATGGAGAGTTGAAAAGCTCGCCCCTTGCTGCGCTTAATATTTCAAAACAGCACGCCATGTCGAAAACAATGAGGTCTGATATTTCGGAGTTATTGCAAAGTAGAAAAATCCCAACAAACAACGGCCAAACAACTGGATTAAAACAGTTTAAAAGATTCTCGAGCGCTCGGTGCAGGGACTATTCAACATTTATTCACGGTTAATAAGACGTATCGCATGATTTTCACAAGCTATTCTTTAAATGGAAAAGCGTGTTTGCTTTAGAAACCTTTTACATTACTCGCTTCAATTAAGCAGCGTTGTAGTGTCAACTTGAAGAGAAAGGCCCGTGTCAATATTATTGCGGTCTTTGACAACTTAAGTTCTGATAGCGGAGTTCTTGGGCAAACACAAAACGACAGACTAATACCAATACGAAAAGGATTGGCAGAAATTATGCGAAGCGTGCGAAAAGTGCTTTTGACAGTGACATCGTTTTCAAAAAAACCTGTTTCACAGTTAAGCATCAGTTTAACTAAACTCCCCTCACAGCAAGAGCAACATTAAACTACAAAGTACAGTACAAACTTACCCCGTACGCCTGCAGTGCAAACACGACAGCTGCTGCCGAGCGAGTTTTGATAATCTACTGAGAGAGATGGCGGGATTTCAGTTGACAATAACCTCGGCAAAACACATTCTAATAATCTTGTCATTGAATATGCACAAAAAGAGCCGAGGTTGGGGGTCTTACATACATAAACACCAATCACACAGCCTGATATCAATATAGATTGAACACGTTGAAAATTCAAGTTGAAACAAAAACAGGAAAATTTTTCGTCACCCGCTAAGCAATATAGGTTTGCTTTTTACTCTAAACTGATAAGTCTATTGCTTATAACTTGAAGTCATATTTTCAAAGTAATACCCATCGCTATGTATAATGTAATTGTGGTCCAAAAGAAGCGAAATTAGTCATGTATATCTTGTACAATTAGAAGTGTACATTACGTGTTTAAAATAGCTTAATTTTCTTGTAATTTCTGATACACATTAGGGAGAAACGCAACACCCACAACACCTTAGTTCATTTTGGAAAACTACTTGCCAGTTTTTAGATTCAAGTATTCTTCATTTGAATTCTAATGTTTTCCAGCATGCATGCATTTCACGCGCCACATTTTTCAGCCGGTTCGCGCAAAATAAAATGATGTCATTCACAAGATGTTCTAATGAGAAGAATTAAACTCGATCAAAAATCATGCAGGTATTCACGTCTAAAATCATCCGATAATGTAGAACAACTAATATTCGAAATAAACGAATAGCTAAATTTTCGTCATGAAGAAAATGAATTTTATCATTGAACATATCAGGACACGTATTTCGCATGAGAATTTTCGTTTTTTCAAATGTCACTTATTCCATAAATATCACTCGTATCCGGTGGAGGAACCGATTCAATATTCTACATCCGCAATCATATAAATCAAATTCTGGTCACAATCTCCAACATACATTAACATCATCTTGCTACAAACTTTTGAGTTTATAGTTTCTCAATTAGGTTCTTTAGATTTGACAAAAAGTGCGACTTTAAGTACAAGATAGCTATTTTCATGCTTTTTCTTCCATTTCGTTCAACTGCTGTTTGCGATTATGTTATGCTTTCTATCAAAAACAAGACGATTACAAGCTTATAGCGACTGATTTTCGTCAACAAAATCTGACAACCTGTTGAAGTATTCTTCACATTCTCGCAGTTAAATCTGAAGTCCATAATGCTTTCTTGAAGATTCCATGCAAATAAGCGTTTTACCATTAAAAAGGAGCGCTATATCAAAGCATGCTTGATAATATGAACAAAAAAGACAAGAGATAACATGTCGATAAATACAAGTTGTCGTCTGTTTATACAATGAAACATTAAATCAATTTAGTATTCAATTTAAAGCATTCAAAAATTAGCGAAAAGCAGTCGCGCTTGCATATTGGACCTAGCTGACTTAAAGTATCCCGGAAACACTTTTTTTTGCTGGTTAAAATTCAACTGAGATCATCTTATAGCAACATATATTGCTACAGCCTACCAACACTAGACCCCCACCACGTTTCATGTTTCTAAGATACCTTCAATTCTACAATGTTTAAATCACATGCATGACTAAATACTAGTTTTAGTAGCCGTTGCCCTGGCTTTGAACTATTGAAAGCGGAAAACAAGTCAATTTATTCTGAACGCTTCGCCACAAATATTTGTCTGCGGATATTTCCAAGACAAAGTTAATTAATATGAGCTTTCTAAGAAACGAAGTCGTCTGTAATCCTTGCTTTCCGTTTGGACTTAAAGTATGGAATGGCGACAACGCCGTGTTTGACATCTCAATGTGATGTGCTTTACGTCTCTAAATACATATATATGAACAATCAGACTTCGGCGTATTCTACTATGGCAAAATATACTACTTCAGAATTTTTTGGACTTGGAAATACTTATGCTAACATTTGTATCAAGTCTGACGTATGTTGCAATTAGACTATATTTAAAGGCCGCGTATTGCTGGCGGAGGTATGCAGTCCCGGAATGTTTTGTGGCATGTCTTTGCTTTTAGGAAGCGTTTGTGGCAGTGATGGCACCAATCAATTACTCGCAACTTTAGTCCGAATTTGTGTTTCTCTAAATTGTTCAAACCTAATTTTTGGAGCTGCACATAAACTCTCTCTTCAATGAATTGCGTAAGATTTATAGAGGTACCAGTTAGGCAATATCTGACAGCAACTGTTAATGATAGTGCCATTAATATTCTTCCACATTTTCCTCCTCTAATGTATGTAGACACATTAACGTAGTGCTGGAATTCAGTAAATATTGACTTACAAGTCATGGCAACCAATAAAAAGACATTTTAAAACAAGTTCCTACATGCAGAACTGACCAATCAGTATTCAGTATATAATAAATCCATGCGTTGTTTTTTAATGCAGCAATCCATTAAACCCGTCCCACGGTTCGGTAAATATTGATTTATACAAGTCATTGCAATAAATTACTCTGAATATCAGCGAAACGTGATCAGCTCACTAGTTGCAAAGCCAAATATCCATGTTAGCGTTTACCTTTCACCGTGTCATAAAGACAACGCTAATTGAACATAAGTATAGTACTGTTCAATGTCAATAAGCCATCCGTACACATGGCAATTTCTGTGGCTTTCTTATTCAAAAAAATCGTTTGGAGTTGCATACAATCAGTAAATGTTATTAAGAACGTTTTCACGTAAGAACACCACGTAAAAACTGTTTTAAAAAAATATATGTTCATATCCTTTTACAAACGTAGAAATTTATTCATTGTCTCATGTGACGAGCAATATTGCCAGACGTTCTATCAAATGTTACTACATAATATGTGTTTTTTGTCTTTCTAACTGCATGTCCCTATTTGCAGCACTTCTCATGCAGTTTGTCTCGCTTAACCAAAGTAGTGCCTTTGGGTAAGCGCGGCTCATCTTTACTTCACACCTTAAACCACGACAATGCTTAACTTATCACACGAGCTAGCCATCTGCTTTAATACGAGTATCAGACTGGATTAAGAAACGAAAAAATATATTTGCTTAAAAAGAATATTGTTGGAGTGTGAAATGCATCTAACCAATCTACAGAAATCTACATTGCACGAATTTCGCCAACAACAGATGGTGTTTTTAAACAGTTTGAAGTTTATAAATTATCTATGGACGGAAAAGGCAAATTAACAACTCGGCCCAGGCAATATAATAGAGCTTCGCGTGGGTGCGTTTATGACTAGATCAATCGTTTGATACGCGGTATGTACAAAACAACAACGTATGCTCACATTTCAAATGAGAGTAATATTCACTGTTGAAGTTACCAGAGATTATTTCCGTAATTCTATTTTATGTAATTATTGGAAACTTTCAACATAAAAATCGCATAAAGGAAAATTTCAAAACACGTGTCATGCTTTAGGATTAAACTTGGACGGAAGTCATCCAAAACATTCCCATGAGTCACTGCGCGCAAAGCCCAAGCGGCAGATTTAATTCATTTAGTGTCGCTCAAGGCAAGTTTCCTGTATTATCCAAATTTCGATGTACCGATCATCGGATAACAGTCGGACCCTTTGGGAAAGCTGATTTTTTTGCGTGTTCGACAGACGACTGGACACGAGTCATATTCTCATTAGTGAAACTTTTATCACTGTAAAAGTTTTTAATGTCGCACACGGAACATTTCTATTCCCTTAGTTACACCTTCATATAGTCATTAATCACGAAGCTCTAGAGATCCCCACATGCCCCCTAGTTGTTTCCACAGATTTATGTAAAATGAAGACGTCAGTTTTAAAGCAAATGGTACGCGCGCTTTATCTACTATTTAAAATACGAGGAAGAGAGTTCTATAAGATATAAAGAACGAAGCGTAGCCGAGTGTTTTATAGCTGATAAACACAAACAGCATGCGTTTTAAATGGCTAAAAAAACGACCGATCTCACGAGTTCACAAGGGAAGTTATGTTAAAAATCAAGTTTGTATAAATGGAGAAAATCAAATTTAAAGCTAAGCTGATATTTTATCAGATATAAAACCTACGGCACGGCACTGTTTTTCTTTGTCCCTTCCAGATGAATTCTCAACGAGTTTTTTAAGTTTTTAAAAAACCACCGTTGCGTACTAGGCTGGGAAACTTCCATTCATATTCAAGTTTAATTAATTGCCTGTTCGCACCGTAAGTTGTAGAGCTCGTCGGCGTATTCAATCATTGTACGCACACCTTCGGTGACTGGTACCCAGTCTTCGGGAATGTGTTCGTCTCCCCAGTATGCACCAGCTATTGCTCCAGTCATACTGGCGATGGTGTCAGTATCCCCTCCCAGAGAAATGGCATAAAGTAGCGCATCTTTGAAACAAGTATCGGACTTACACAGAAATGCAAGTAAGGCCGCGGGCACGGCTTCGACTGCCTTGATGCCATGGCCCAGCGTGTCGATGACATGTTGTGTATTTGGTTTACCTTGAGAATCCACTAGAATTCGCTTGATATTTTCAAACTGAGTAACATACGATTGCTTGACTTCTGCTTTTTCCATATCTTCTTCATTTTTGGGAGATGCCTCAACATTTGATCTATAAAGAGCAATTACTTAAACCAAAATGAAGCGAAAATATCTTCTTTCATTCTGTGATTACAAAAAACGTATTACTACAATGGAATCTAACAGCCGTTTTCCATTTTCAACGTGTCGTACGGCAAAGTTTAGTATCGTATCGTACGATATTGTATCGTATCGTAAGTATTGTATCGTACAGTGTCCTATTGCAATGTATCGTATCGTATCGTGTCGCAAGGTATCGTGAGGTACCGCACGGCAAAGTCCGAGTCGTTTCTTGGTGTCGAAGTCATCAGGCCTGTTTTCCCATTCCACATCAACTTTATCCTATTTGCAGTCCTTAGGTTTGTTCATGATGCATTCACGAAACAATGAAATCACTACGATTCGCTACAGCATGGTCGAAGAGGAAAACGAGCTATAAAGCTTGCTACCAGCAACTTAAAGGCAATGGTACACATACCTGAGCTCCAAATCTTCGGTCTTTTCCAAGTTTCGGGCGGTAACAATCATTTTATCAATATAGGTTACGACATCTAGACCACCTGGTAATGTGTGTAGGCATTCGTAGACAGCCACAGCTTGAAGAATTGCACCTTGGACACCAAGGTAGTGCGCGTGAGTGATCAGAGCATTCTGCTTTGAATTCTGAAAAAATGTTTTAAAAAAATTAGAATTCCCCTACATGCTAATTCAAATTTTATTGGGCAGTGTTGTCACATGCCCAGTTAAGAAAAGATAGATTCGCTGAAGAAAAAACAATACAACACAACACCAATACAATACAATACAACACAATGCAATTTATTTAGTCACGCCAAAAACTTCAGTAATAAACTATTTGCAATCACGGAAAAAAAATCTAACTGATTTACAAGTTGGTCGTGTGGGAATCACTTATAAATTGTTATTATAATAATCATTTGAGGTTTTCTTAAACAGTGCTAGTGAACGAAGCTTTCTTATATTCTGAGGAAAATTTAAGAAAGACAAAATTACATACCAAGGAGACTTCCGCTAGAATGCAGTTTGGCAGACACCTTAAGCCGCTGACCGTTTAAATAATATATTATATTAGCGAAGCTGGTAGGGGTTGTGGGCTCATCGTTCTTAAAAAAATACATATTTCTAGTGGTCAGCGGCGTAAGGTGTCCGCTAAACTGCATTAGCCCCGAGACTTCTAAAAAACACTCGAACTTATGAATGGGAATTTACGGTGGATTTTTTTACTTATACCGTCATCAACAACACTCACTTTCATAACCTCTTCAAGATTGTTATAATAAAATAATGCAAGAGGAGAGACCCTCATAGCAGCACCGTTACCATAAGAACCACTACCATCAAATTGTTCACGTGCTGGAAGCGTGACATCTTGCAAATATTCCGTTCGTAGTTTTTCAAAAACCGTCACCACAGCACCACCATAACCACGGAAGGGCTCGTGAAAATACGTTTCTACAAACTGCTTTGCCAGACTATTGATATTGAAAGTCTTCTCGGAAAGAAGAGAACGACATAACGCCATTGTCATGGCAGAGTCGTCGGTGAATTCAAACTTTTTCTCTATCGCTTTCATTTCGGCAAGTTTTTCGGCAGAAAACAGCTCAAATCTATGTGAAGGAACAGGCACATTATTGTACTGCCCTTCAAACTCAGCACCGAGTGCATCTCCAAATAAAGCACCGAGTAAACAACCTCGAAATTTACTACGTAAATGTCCCACTCCTGCTACAGCCGCCATCTTGAATCTTAAAACTTATGAAATGAGCCAGCGACTTAAAAACAGTGAAAATGTATACTTTATGTACACAGTCATATAGTAAACTAATAAAAATGGCGGAAGAACGTCACCTAGCTTCTGCAGTTGCTCAGTTTCTCGATCCAGGTATTATCCCACTCACTTTCCGCATGAAAATTACCATATTATCCGGTAACAAGCTCATGTCACTAACTCCAAAAAATTTCCTTCTATCCCGACCCAACACCAAATCCAGTTCTAGCCCCTTTAAATTCGTGATTAACAACATGGGCATGTATCCCATCATTCAAGCACACTGAACTTTACTGCAACTGTATCAATATTTTGAACACTACCTTTACTAACTCAATAAACTTGCACGCCTGCACAATATCAGCACATGCGTCATCGAGTAGTCTTGAAAAATTCAAATTAAATGCGCTGAAGTGATGGTGTTCACTCAATTCCTTTAACTCCACGTACTTCGAAATTAAAAGAAGAAAGAGAAGAGTGCGTAGAGAAAAACGCTTAGAAACCAGGTTTCCTACTTGCGTCATCATAATTTACTCTTCAGCAAGGCATTCAAGCGCAACTGTTACACTTACACAATTCTTCATCACTGTTTCCTTGTATTGTCTGAAAACCGTAGCGTGAAATCTGAAGAGCTTTGTTTATACTGTTTGCGACATCTTCCAACACGCCACTTCACCTTGGCCTTGATTTGGCATAACCGTGAACCTTTGCCTGAAAATTCGGTAAATCGAAAC
Source organism: Phenganax subtilis (assembly GCA_025434845.1). Lineage (NCBI taxonomy): Eukaryota > Metazoa > Cnidaria > Anthozoa > Malacalcyonacea > Clavulariidae > Phenganax > Phenganax subtilis. Next base: position 17,151 of record JAOBYK010314249.1, on the reverse strand, counting down.
AGGGAACGAAAAACGTTTGGAAAAATAAGACCTCGGAAAAGATCAACAACTACCTTTAGCTCATCCTGTTTTTAACACAGGCATAACGAAATTCCGCGGTTTATCTCGCATGAAAGACTTAGCATAAAATTGTTCCCAAAAATTTACCTCTCGGAAATCCCTTTCAACTGAAAAGTGAATTTGGGAAATTTCTTTACAATCAGCTTCTAAAAGATCAACGTTTCTAATGCATGCTTTCTAAGGTGCAAACCTAACAGGAGCCATAACTACTCTAATGTACAAGAAATCATTTTAGTTGTTGCACGTTGACTGATGAGAAAGGCCTTGACTGCAGGTGTGCGATAGTTTCGAACACATGGGAATTAGGCTTAAACAAAGGAGCCTAGTAGCCTAAAAACACACAGGGACTCAGCAAATTCATGGCACATTCCAGTTGTTATAGCAAAAATGTGTAGCATAAAATTCTTCACATATTTTTCTGAAAGAATGTAGCCAAACAAAAGATATTGTTTGGAAAGCTCTATTTCCGTTGTTGCATCAGCCCGGGGATATAGTCCCCCCTTGGACACTTAGGTCAATGTTTTGGGGAGAAAAGTCGTACGAAAAATTTTAAAAAGAACGCATAAAGCAAATAGACTCTTTTATCCTTGGATTCTTCTGGGTATGATAAGTTCCGTGTAAACTGTCTTAAAAAACCCAGGAAATCCAGAAACGAAAACTCCGATACTTATTACAAGAATGATGACCAGAAAACAGATAGTTTATGTGATTTATGTGAGACTAGTAAATATATGCTTAAAGGATTTCAAGTATCACTTGAGGTACTCAGAGATAGGCACATTACGTTGTTGGATTGTAGACCGATGTCTGCATGCTATATTGATACAAGTATTTACACGGACGCATTGTACTCCCATTTATCGCAAACGCAAGTTGAAGTTCTTAACTTCTTAAGTTTTTTCACCCATTCCAGTGAGAACAAACAACGTCAGGCTAGTTCCATCAAGCTGTCATAACATGGAACTGCCATTATGTTTAAATCTCTCATCTCTCGACCCTTGATCCTCATCCCCTCGATTTCAAGTCCTAAATACTTACGTGTCTGCACGTCACGCCCGTCCCGTAGGTCACAATACGCCTGTGGCTCCTACCAACAACATCTCATGACCTGCTTAATTTCATTCATGCCAAAGTCTCTTTGATTTTGGAGCTTTCTGTATAAGATTTTTTCAAAGCCTAAGAGCTTTAATTCTTCCCAAAGCCTCCTCAGAACCTCATCTCTTCAACCGATGATTTTGGGCCAAACTTCTTTAACTCATTTCTTTTTCCTTCATCTATTTATTCCTCAAAGTTTTAGGCTCCGGAACCTTATTTTTCCACATGGTCTCTTTATGTTCTTATTCATTCACAAAGTCTGTTTGGGCCCAGCGCGCGTTAAATGTCTTTGGTTATAAGTCATCGTACTATACTGTATAACAAGAGAAAAGACACTGTGGAAGTTCTGGTGCACATATAACTTTACAAAGACAACAAATGAGTCGCCAGCTACCTCGTACGCTAACTAGACGTGCGCACACGCGCTACTAAGCATTTCAAACAGTGCAAATATAACTCTGTACAGCGCGAATAAGTGACACTCATGGTATAATTAAAGCATTTTGCAAGATCCAAATGTAAACAAATTGCGGTTAGTTGGTCGGTAAAAGCAGACGAATATTCAACTACAAGATAATTTGCTTGCTATTAATAGCAGTAATTGTATAAGTGCGTGATACACAAGAAGTCTACGAGTTTTTCCAAGCCTTTCAACGTGTCCGCTAAATTGAACTCCTACACCAAATTCTCGCTTCCTAAAAGTTGAGTAACCAGGCGATAAGGTGAATCAAGCTCAAAAATGCCTCTTCTTAACCAAAGATACTTAAGTTTTTGGTTGCCACGCCGGAATTCCCTTTTCAACGAAACATCACGCTTTTACGTGGCCTCAGATATTTCATTTGTTCTCCCATATAGAAATATATTTGATCATCTCTAAATACGGCTAATCACAACCGGCAAAACCAAAGTACAAGTACTCATCTGTTTTCAAACAATACTTTGTTTTGACATCTTTTTCCCGATTGGCAAAATTTTGAAATATTTTCGAAATCGTTTTTTGGCCATTTTAAGTTGGGTTTTGAATTTGTCAATTTCTAGAAAGTGTACTACATAAACCGTTACTCAGTGGGTCAGGAATAGGCGAACACTTCATTCTTCGAAATCACTTGAGTTAACACGAGTTAAAGTTCTCAACTTGTCAGTATCGGAAACTCGGGCGATATGGAGGAATTATCCTCAATCCTTATGACGTAGGATGGCAAACGTTTAGGAAACAAAGATATACAATATTGACATAACTTTAAAAAATAGGAAGACTTTGTTTGGAAAATCATTTTTGAATGATGAAACAAATGTTCAAGTGCTAGTCACATCTTGCAGTTTTTGACCTGACATATGTAATATGTTTATCATATCTCTGAGATGATTTTATAGCGAAAGAGATATTAGAAAGACGGGTTCTTTAATTCTTACCAAAAAAAATTTGTAGATCTATAGGCCCATTTGCACGGGTGATTTTTGATGCGATTTTTCTCGCGTTGAACAATGTGATAGAGTGGATAACTGGCGAATATAGCTACTTGGTCCAACAATTTTGCTAATGCACTCGCCAGTCAACCTACTCGGCTACATACGCTAAGAGGAGAAAAATCGCAGCGAAAATCGCCCGTGTAAACGGGCCTTATGATAAAGTGGAACTGGGATCTCTAAAAATCTCAAAAATTCCAGAAAAGTGGAAAACATTCAAAAAGGGGAAAGAAAAACTACGAAAAAATTTTATAAACACTTAAAATACATACAATCTCGACAAATGACTCTTCAGAGAGTTTGAAATCCCGTACTTCTTTTGCACCTGCTCTTGGATCCACAACAAGCGATCACTTAGTTAAATCATTCACGTCATTATTGCAACAAAATTGGAATAATTTCTGACAGTGACAAACGAAAGGTCAGCCTAAGTTATCATTTTATGTTTCAAAGAAAAATATTTGGCTTAAGGTTTGACAATTTAGTCCCATAAATACAGCATTGGGTACACCAAGCGTAACAACAGAACATGCAGAACTAAATGATCGACACGTTTTTATAGAGCAATTTTACACACTCTGAAAAACTAAGACTCGTCTATCGAAAGTGTAGCTTTGGGTGCCAAAACGATATTCGCATATTCCTGAATACTTTTCAATCTTTGTTTTTGTTCGTTCTACCATAAACAACGCCAATGTTAATGAGTACTTAATTTTAAAAACACGGCGGTGAAGGCTCTAGTCCTTTTAACGACACCATTCACGGGAACGGTGTCGTTAGAAGGCGCCCCGCACGTAGGACATGCTATTTCAGAGGGCCAAGGTAATCATCATCTTGGCCCACTGGAGTTCGATAATGCCCGTGGCTCACTGAAACAGCATGCTAAACGTGCGGGGTGCCTCTCAATTTCGAAAAAAATTGCTAAGTCATATTTATGCGCCTGCGCAAAATCGTGAAAATTAACCACGTGTGACTTGCCCACTCCGATTTATATTCCGATATTGCGATGTCTAGTTTTGAGGAAAAAGCTCGCTTTGTTAGTCGAATACATTCAAAGCAAACCAGAACGATCGTATTGATGAATCCCATATTATAGAGCAGTACCGTCATCGACGCAAAAAGAGTGCGCTTGTTGAAAGGAGAAAGACGTGCGCGAGTCGAGGAACGCATCTATCCTCAGTCGCAGTAGAAGCGCAGGACAGTGACATTTCGTTGAATTTTAACAGGCTGTGGAGTAAATGCGATATGATCTGAAGTTATTTGTCAAACACCGGAAACCATCTTTTTTGCATACCAACACTTCCTGTGATAAAGAAATGCTCTTTAGTAACTTTGCTTTATTCGCTCTTGCATGCTCAAAAGATTCCCATAAGTGGCACGGCGAGAAAGGACGAGGTATGAGAGCAGCCTGAGAGAAAACAAACGACATCTTAATTATACATAGCAAGAATATCGATAGAGAAGAAACGTGAATGCTGAACGTCTATATTCCAACAGGGTGTTGAAAGGGTGTTGTATTTGAACCCTGAATGGGGAGCATCCGTACACTAGCCATTTCACAAGATTAGATTGCCTAACCTACTGCGATTTCCTAACTTCTACTGCTTGTAAAATCCCACTTCGGAAGTCGGCTTCGCGCATTATTCTTTCAGTTGCCTGGAAGGGCGCATCATCGACTGATGTGAACGCTGACGATTAGTACAACGCGAGTACTATATAGTATAAAAAGGAACGACAAAAGCCTTATCAAAGAAACTAAAAGAACGGAGTGAGGTTTTGTGAACAAGACATCGGAAGTTGTGTGTAAACTCAGGAAGGACGGACGGGAACCGAGCCCTCCATTAATACGCCAGTTGCTGACATTTTCTTCTAATCGCAGACACGTTTTGCATTTCGATTCATGAACTGGACGAGCGAACACTTCGACGACAATTCCTTAGAACGTGTACGCTATCTCAACCTAATACAAATCATCGTTCAGATATATATGGCAGGACGCTTCGACGCGCGATCCAAAGGCTGGCAGACTTACGCGAAACCCATAGGACGACTGCAATCATACGGATCAAAATTCGGTCACTACGGCGAAGAAATCAGGAGTTTACAAGATGACGACGAGTGCATTTACTATCCTACGGTGTACGGTAAGGAAGACAAGCTCAGAATAGTGAGCAACCCGGGATACGGACTAAAGACAAAAGAGACGAAGCTGAAACCTAGTAAGGCCGATTACGATGCTTCGGATGAAGGAATATACGAGGTACTTCGTTGTGCGGTTGCTCAACCTGCCTCAAACATACCGTTTCGACAATTGGGCAACAGAAACCCGCATTGCCCTGTGCCTAGGAATGTTCTTCGTGCACTGAATAACGATCTAGCGCAAAACAGGGGTCGAGTGTTGACATTTGAACCAGGCATTTGTCGGCAAGAGTATTCAACTTGCATGAACAACAACTACGAGAAGAAATGTTATGATAAAAGTCCTGTCTTGCCACAAGTCGAACACAGCTTGAGCGAAGTGGAAGACAGCGAAGAACTATTAGACTATTGTACCTGTATGTGCGCGGTTAAGGGCGCCTTCTATCATCTCACGAAGGATTCAGATTCCGAAGGACATCTTGCTGATCAGCCATGTTCTTGTGCTGGCCCAGTGAGTAAATGTTTACCACGCTGGGGTTGCTTGGGCATCTTCGCCTTATTCTTCCCATGCTTGTGGTGTTACCTGCCAATGAAAGGATTGAAAAAACTTAGCGGAGCACACAAATGTTCGGAGAAGACGACTCCACTAGAAAAAGCGGGGAAATAACATAGACTTGTTCATAAAGACAACGAAAGCAGGGACACTTCATGTTTGTATATATATTTGCCATAAAAGATTCGGCCTACAAAAATAATCTTTGGAAAGAATGAACTATAATCTTTTATGTTAAAGATCTTGTTGTTGATGCGATAATTTTGAACGAAAAACTTTCATTAAAGAGTCAATCAGAAACGATTGCGAATCGTGGATGTTATAGAGTACAATATTTCGTCCCTCATCAACACAAAATCTTTACATACTGTTTTGTTCATCAAGATGTCTAACATTTAGCGCATCGTACATAGAAGACTACTATAATAATTCTTAAATTTCAATGAAATTCGGCATAGATGAAAAACGCCAATGACACATTGACATTGGTAGTAATAATGAGCAAACTATTTATGTTTATATTAAAATGTTCGAAATAAGTTAAATTTTATATATATACAGAAAGAAAGACAAAGTGAGCATTGAAGTATTTAACTAGATGAGTTCTGTAGAAGGCTGAGTCTAAATTATCAATATATATACTTGCGGTATTGAATTTACTTGTAGATATTGCGCGCGCGGTAAATATTTGTAAAATATACAAGTGTTGAATAGGATATTTGGACTGGCATGTACGCGAATGTTAAATAGTTTGTACAGTGTCTGTGATACTGAAAGCATGTATATTACAAAATAAATAAAATTCCTTTTTGGAGTGATAGGACAGTATTTGGTTATCTATATTGTGTGAGTACGCTAAATGCGCTTTCCGCTAATATCTAAGTGGGGCACTATAAAGTTTGCGTATAAAACTTTGAATAAGTATTGTCAGTACAACTAGAATGAGTACCACCCATGACAAGTTTTTCTTCGAGAACCTTTAATTTATAGTTCAATAATCAATTGAGTATAATATATCTGAATTGAAGATTTATACAACTTATGATTTTACAAGCATATACTAACAGTACTTATTTCAACTAAACTATACTGAAGCCAAGAAGATGTCTGACTTTAGCAATTTTTAAATAATTTAATTCCGAGTTGTTTCACGAGGTCATTGTTTTTTGAGAGAAAGTTTGGATCTATTCTGAATTCCATTGAAATACTAGTGCGAGTGCATCCGATTCGCACAGACATTTAATGAATACATTCTCATGTTTTCTTAAAACCGTCTGTTTTAAAATAGGTTATGTTTACAGAGCGCATACAAAAACATACAAATCCCATATTAATTTTGCATGAAAATACGAGGCAAAGCCGCCGGGTCAACAAGCTCAAACTTCGAATGACTGAACGAGTTGGGAGAACGCCAATTCGAGTGGGTGAAGAACCCGCGAACGAGGAATAAGAATTGCAGAGATCTTGTAGATTTCCTTCGCGTGGTCGTTTTAAAACATAGCCCGAAGCTCGCGGTGGAAATGATTCGTCACTTTTCAAGGAAGCGCTCTTGTGATAATGTGTTCGACATTGGCGTGAAAAATGAACAGCAATTGCTGCCCACATTTCGTAAATCCGTTCCGCTCATAAACACGTACACGGTATATTAGTGAATATAAAAGTGCCCTTGGGCTGGTGGAGGATATAAGTTTATAAGTTTGCTGATTCACCATTGGTGGAGAACGATATATGGTGGTTAACTTCCAGCTATTTCGAGAAAGTGATGGCAATGATAATGCTTTGCAGTGTGCCACACAAAACGCGTAGCATGCGATAGTCTCGTACGAGGTGGAAAACATAAACATGTGAAAATGAGACAGTCTGCATGCTCTTATAGAAATCAGATGTATATATAACTTTAGCATGCAGGTGGGTTTTGCTAAGCATTGTTGGATAACAGCAGATGGTGGTGAACTTGCAGTGATCGTACATTGGAAAATTATCATGTCATATGCTTGTTACATTGTTGCTAAAAACCTCGACCACAGTGGCATGGAATGCCTTGTTTATGAATAAAAATGTCCTCTTGCTGTTTTTCAACTCATTCATGTTTTCTCTCTTTCCTCTCTTAGTTTGAAAAGCTCTTTTTGACTTACTCGTGCGCTTATCCAAGAGGATCAAGTTTTTCCCGACGACCGGACACACAAATAAGTTGTTTTTTTTCTAACAGCTGCATGCATGGCAAGTCAAGTTGCAGTAAAAAAAGAGTCCTTGTTAACGGTCAAAACTTAACAATGCAATATAAAATTTCCGCAATCGCAAGCGAAAAAAACTTTTAAAGAAATTTATAGCCAGGTTCTATCATATCGAAAACACACGATTGTCAGCAAAATTCCTTGTATGGAAAAGCCATGATAATTATCTCCTCAATCCATTTCTGAGTAGTTAATGTAAACGTCGACTTGAGCAGTTCAACTTAACCGTAAGCTCATAGTTTACATAGATAAGGTGCAAAAAATAGTTGGCGTCTACCCAGAAATTTTTTCAAAATTTAGTAGCTCAGATGAAGGACGCAAGGTCGGTGATAAAGCTTTCACAATACAAAATCAACTAAAAAATGAATGAAAAAGAAATTTTACCTATCACAGGTTCAAAAATACTTGGCATTCTAAAAGGTAAAAGCGCTTAATTTTTCTTAAGTTTCAGCACATTCCAAGCTCTTCGTTACTTAAAGCCAAAATATTATAACTATACTATAGTTTTCCAATGCTGAGTTGGTCGAGTCATAATATGGTCACAGTATTTCCTTAAATTTAACAATATTTAGAAATTGATAAGAGAGTAGACCCCCGATGTTTAGAAAACGAAACATTATGCAGGAATGTAAACAAGTGCGCAAAAACTTACACACATTACACAGTGCAAAAGAAAATATTTATTTTACTGTAATGTACCACAAAACAACGAGTTTAAAAACATTACTAATATAGCACAACTATACGTAGTACTGATGGCCAATTTCTAACATAATAGCTACATCCCAAACTACAAATTGTAAAATATCATCGTAACTAAAAAGAGATGGCTGTTGATGATATACACTAAAACTCCTTTCCAGCGGGTATTTCTTCGAAAAATCTTTCATAAAAATTCATTGTGTTGTTTTTCTATTTTTCATTCTTCGAACTCACTGTGACAAGCTAACTATGTAGCGTGCGTCATGATTTGGTTTTGGCAAGCGCATAGAAGGAAACGCATAAAATCCTGTTATAACGTAGAACGGTTCCTATATCTCGCGGCACTGCTTATAGAAACGTGGGTCTTATCACACATGTTTATTTTGCTTGTTATTTTACCTTTTTCAAATCATATATCCTGTGTGTGCACTCTATGTTGCTTTCCATTGAGTAGCCCTACAGGTTAGCCGCTGTGAACGGAAGACCTTACAATTTTCTCCGTATGCCCGTCAATCTATCACACTGCTTATAGTCACAGACGCAAACACTAGACTGAATAGAAACAGTTAGTTGTGAATTTTAAACTTTTTTAAAGTTCCATTCGTTCTACTAACTCAGAGTAGTGATAATAGGTCATGAAGTCACTAAACTGGAGTGTAAAACGTTGCGTATACGGTGAATTGTAATTTCTTGCTAAGTTACATTCATTTTACTAAACCATGCCGAGTAATGATAATGTGTGATCAAGACACAAGACTGGAGTGTGTAACCTTTGAATCGTGAATTGCAACTTCTAGCTAAGTCACAATCATTTTACTAGAGTAGAGATAATGTGCAATGAAGACAATAGATTGGAGTGTGAAGATATTAGGTTGTGAACTGTAAACTTCTTGATAAGTTACACATTCATTCTACAAAACAAGATTAGTGATAAGGTGTGATAAAGACACTAGACTGTAGTGTCGAATGTTTGGATCGAGAATTTCAACTTCTAGCCAAATTCATTTTATCATGTTTCATTCGTTTTACTAAACCAGGGCAGTACTAACGTGTGTTGAAGACAAAAGATTGAAGTGTGAAAACTACGGCTTATGAATTGTAACTTCTTGTTAAGGTAGACTGATTCAATTTGTAATATGTGTCACCAATAGGGTAAGCCGTGCACCTCAATCTATAAAGGGAAATATAAGAGTAACCAATTAAAATAACAACTGAATCTTGTGTCACCCAATACAGCAAGTTCACATGCATTACTTCACGAAACAAGTAGTCGAAATTACATCACTGACTTATCGTCATTCAACAGACAAAAACATTTTTTTCCCAAACATTTCCTATTAATCTCTTTTCTCATGTCCTACGTTATGCATTCTTCTATCGTGTTCTCGTGTATCCATATACCTCAACCCAGACTTGAAAAAATTTTCCGGACGCAGCGACAGACGATAGCGTATCGATAAAAAATGTGCACATCGGCGCCACGAAAAAATTCAATCTAGCTTATTAGTTGCACTTATAATTATCAAACCTGTATGCAGTATATGTAATCGTGATGAGTGAGAAAGCGAATGAATAAATGAAATGATATTTCAGCATTGATTAGTCCACTAAGCAGATACAATCATCTTTGTATCTTGAAAAATATTTTATAACATTAGACTAAAGTGCATGTACTAAGGTCAGGGATTGTACATAATTGTCATTAGAGTGATTTCAAGAGACTACAACAAAATTAGAGACTGTACAATGTATAATCGTTGGCTTTAAATATTATAGATAAGCAAAACACCTGACCTTGATATAAGCACTTAGTATTGCAAACATGTACAATTCTTAACTGTGATATAAACAGTTAAAATCACGCATTTATTATAAAAATGTACAATTCCTGACTTTGATTCAGTTGAGTTAAATAATAATAAAATTTATTTATAAAACACACCATTACAGGAGTATAATGAAAATCTAATAACTAACATTTGAATAAACAGTTTACATACATTTACACATATATGAATGAATCAAAATGCAGGCTATGTTTCTTAAATAATCAATAATTCAAAACCAAAATACGAAGGAAATTAGTGCCGTATCGTAGTCTTGATGTCGTAGTTACAAACGTTCGCAACTTTCTCGCTCATTACGAGTTCGTTTTAAGAAGCAGTGCAACAACGTCGAAAATTATCTATTACCTGTGTATGAAACACGTCAAAGAGTGCAAAAAACTCGGCACACATCTCAGCGTTTTATACAGTGGTAATAAACACCTTCTAATTTATTATCTATTACGCAATCTCACAGTTTAAACAACTTTACTCCACGACCGTTACGATTATATGTGGGCATCTGTCTTATATTTTAAGACTAAAACGTTTTTGTGAAATAATTCGATAACTCAAAGCCATATTTCCGTGGCTATAGAATCTCTATCTTTCTCCAACGCGCTAGAACCTAAACGAATGACGTTAATAACGCTTTTCCGTACTACCGCCATTGTTCAACGTTGACGTATGCCGCAGTAAATGTGTGCATAAAATGATGGTATATATCTATATGTAGGAAGCAAATTAAATATATGGGTCGTCGGTGAGAGCAATTAACCCTAATCTTCCGGGTCATGTATTATCATTTCGACACGCCCAAAATAATGCTGATACATTGTCTCAAGATCATTGGAGAATCCTTGTTCCTTTCGCGTGTTGTACTAGTAGGGCACGTTTTGATATACACTGTATAGTACTGACTGTAGAAAATAGAGATGTTTCAGCGAACTCGGTAAGCTCCCAGAATGAGCCATGATGTTATTATGTGTCGAGACGTCGGTGCAATAAACCGCTGCTCCAATACGGACAATCCAAGAGGGCATTTGCTCAGGAACAGATTACACCTGATATTTAAAGTCCGCTAAATGCAGTTCAGTAATCACAGAGTGGTTGTCAGTAAAGCCTATATCTATGCCTCTAGAAGAAAGGGGTAGAGAATTATAGAGGAGAGGGAAGTGGCTTTGAGGACACCACTCTAAGAGTACATGACGTTTAGTGAAGATATTTGCTTGCAAAAATAATAGACCTAATTTACTTCCAATACAATAGATCTAGAAAAATCCACTAGTAATTTGTAATAACCTTGGGAATGAAAGAATTGTCAGATAGTAGCGATAAAACTCACTTGCAAGCAAAATTACTATAAAACCTATATATTAATATAACGTTATTGTATGTTTACTGACAAATTATACAGTATAGAACTAGGACCTGAAGATATACACTGTGTATAATCATAGGTTATGCTATAAACAATTAGACGAAATGCCGAAAAGAGAGAAAGCATATCAAGTATATTGTATTGTACAATAAGTACAATAATGCTTATAGCAGCTTGACACATAAAACTAAATTGACTACGTTCTCTTTTAGTAAGGAGTAATCTTAAGAGACACGAGTTTATTATAAAATAATGGAAGTTAAGACATGTGGAAAAGTCATGTCACACCACACACTTAATCATATAGTCAATTTCCTGCTCGAAAATAATATACCAATATCAGTGAGTTATATGTAGACAAAACTACTGACACAAGTGCTCATCACAAGCAATCAAATATGTACCAGCACATCCATTTTCATGGGGAAAATATTAACTTAGAAACAGCCAGAATCATAAAATCCACCGACACGATCAGGTGCTTTCCAAATTTCTTTTTATAGGAGTGTTAAAAAAACGCGTCGTCATGTACCACACTTCTACGAAATTGTAAACTGAATTTCTGGTTAATAACGGGTCAATGCAAGAAAATTCAAGTTTCCTAATTCGTCGACTACCACAGCTGTTAAATTCATTCTTATTTTATGACCAAACATCGATTTCACCATTTGGCTATAAATAACCGAAGCAATTAACCAGCTGTTGGATCTACGAAGAAAGAGCTTTTGTCCTCTACAACATCCTTTTCGAAAGAAATTTAGCGGAACTTAATGAAAATATATAGCAGAAATTAAGAAACTATTTGAAACATTTCGAACTTTTTAATTGCCTGTTGGATTGGCCATTTTTGTCATCAAGTGAGGTAATATAGAGACAAGACTTCAAATTTTATGCCGTTAAGTGAAAATGCACGCACTACATTACAATCGATTCAAACCGACAAAGACTGAAAAGCAGGAAAATTATATGGTTGGTATGACTACAAAGACTCACATTAAGCAGATATTTTTGATCTTCCTTCTATAATTACTGTAGACGCACAAAAGACAAATAAAAACAAATTGAAGTTTAAACTGTGGCTTAGAAAATACATAAAAAGCACTCTTTCTATACAAGTTACTCCGCAAACGGTTTGGGCAATAATTCAGCCGACTAAAATTCCTTTTTCAAGTAAGAGGCAAGTCTATAAATGTAAGTTCTGGTGGTTTTCAATTTCAAATGGCCGATTTCTATACATCGAATAAAGATGCTTTCCAATGGACAATTCCCATCATGGACTAAAGGCCGGTTTACACTAATAAAGTTTCTGTGATCAAAGTAGGAATTTTTCACAGGGAAATTCTACGTTCTGAAAAATTTGGAAGAAATATCAGAGTGAGGTAGTTCAGTGTTGTGTACTGTATTAGTTCCCTTAAATATCTTTAGCAAATCCTTGAAAATTTAGGATTTACCTATCCGAAATTTGCACTTTGATCACAGAAACTTTGACAGTGTAAACCCGGCCTAAATTTCGATCTTTGACAAAGAGAAGTAAAATTCATCTACGCAGCTGGAAAGAAAATATTAGATGTAGTAAAATTGTAAAGTTTGGTCGCGAAAGGTTCTACAATGCAGGAAAAAGAGCCCTGCAAAACTTGCATATTTGGTATATGTTTCTATTACGAGCGGAAACTGTTACCGGTATTTGAGCCGAAAATGACCCGAAAACGGTAACAATGTCTGCACGTAATAAAAATATATATCAAATTTGCAAACCTCCCGCGACTATCTTTCCTGCATTTCACAACCTTTCGCGACCAAACTCTGCGGTTTTACTACATCTAGTATGTCCCTTCAAGCTGCGTAGACGAATTTACTTACTTTTGTTAAAATCAAACTTTAGTGTATTACTGGAATTGTCCATTGGCTACGCGTTTTTGACGCACGCGTGAAATTTTATATCCTTCAAAGTTTTATAGTTCCCAAAGGAACGCGAACAAATAGACAAGTGATTCATTAAAATTCAAAATTCTGAACAATTCTTCTTTGCAGTTGTTTGTAAAATAGGTTTTATTACAATTTCAACTTTTTCGTGCGGGCAAGTACGTGTCAAGAAGGCGTGTAACTGTTGTGTCTAGTGCTGCTAACTGCCCGGTAAAACAAAGATATAGTCAACCCTTTACAAAACTAGTTTCCAAAGAGGAGATCCCCTCCAGACGATCTAACTAGTCGGTGACTTGCAGAACAAAGAATACGTGAATATTTCAAACATTCAAGTGACTTTCCCTGTAATCAAATATTCCCTTCACCCTGCTTTGCGATTACCGCTCTTACCTCTCGAGAAATAATGTTGAAATCGCAGTCCAGTGGTCATTGTCTCCACAAAATTAGAGGTCAGTTGTCCTTTTTTGGAAAAGCAAACATACATCAAATTTCATGATGTCACATGCGTCTATACCGGATCCAACTAGTGATCGTGGATCAATCAGTACAAATGAAGCATAGACACAGGGACGCCAGTCGCCTGGGTGCACTTCCGTAGGTGAACTAAATTAAAACAGAATTAGAGAGAATTAGATCGTAAACGAGTTCATCATGCATCCTGTCAGACGTTATTTTTACGACAAGAAATAAAATACGTTTAACACCTTCGATAAAGGACACAATCACAAGAAGGAATAAAAATGTTACAATTTCCTGTGGTGCTTTGTAACAGCTTAAGCCTCGTCTACACGAGCAAATAATATGTGACAATTTTTCTTTGTCACATAAAAGCTAGCACTCTAGCTTTTCGGCAAATGCATATGCCACACAAAAATTGCTCAATATCGCTTGTCTACACGAGCAAATAAAAATTGTCAGGCAGAAATTGTCACATTTATTTGCTCGTGTAGACGTGGCTTTAAACAAAGGGTCACTACAGAAAATGGGTCTGCTAAACAGTTTGTAAGGAGTTTCAGACCTAAGAAATGCTCTGTCTGGGAAGGAGTAATTGCTTTCAAGTTCTAGTAGTTAACTTCAGAGCATTGGAACTGATATATCCGTACAGTTCATTCAAACTAATTTATATTATCGCTATATATTTTGAAGGGTAACTAGTCTTATCGCAAAGATTATAAAATAAAACAAAATTAAAAATATAAACTAAAATAATAGATGGGTTCCAGTGAGCGTTACAAGCAGTTAATGGTGGTAAATAGTGGTCACTAGTAAATGGTGTCATATTCAGCAGTACTGTGTATACGGGAAACAATCTTTACACGAGCAAGCAGATGTACTGAAGGTTATTGCAGGCACTTGAAATAAACATCACTCTTTCCACTAGTAGTTACGTTGTAGTAAGTTCCCCCCCCCCTTTCCCACTTATGCATGATGGTGTTAATCAGTTAACTATTTCAAGTCTTGAAATATTAGTCTTGTATTCTTGAAACATTATCACTCCCCCTTTCGTACATGAGTCGTGTATCACCCCCCCCCGCTCGTGGGAAGTCACTTGAGAAGCTTAACTCTACGTCCGGCTTACGAAGGTAGATACACTGAAGAAGTACACTCAGTGGGTAGATGTCAGCCTCGTGAGAGGTCCGGCCAGCCCACGGAATCAGGCCGTCTCAGCCGTGTTTCTCACTAGTAGCTCGGTGGTCTGAGTAACAATGTACCAATCCGGAGACCCGGATTCGATTTCCTGCTTGGATGGCTAGAATTTTTATGAATGCATACGAATGTTATTAAGTTAAATATGAAAATAGTGCCAATACACACAGCTGGTTGGAATGATTGCAGGGTTACTCAAGGACATATAACACCTAAACTATTAATATTAATACAGTATCTACTGACGACGTATTATTCCATATATAATGACTTCATGGTCAATGCAACATGTTTTATTTCATATTACGACCTCAAAGTTATCCATCATAATTATTCTGAATATCTTTTTATTCATGCGATATTTATCACACGACTTCGAAGTTAGGTGTCACCAACGTGTTTCTTCCCTTTAAGCAACGGTTCTTGAGCTTAAGGTAACCACATTTTCGCTGGTCTCTGGTTCGATAAAATGAATGTCCAACATCCTATCAAACTAGCGCTAATGATCATGTGGGGCGCATTTCTTTCTGTCAATTCCCCAATAAATAAATTGCAGCCTTGATATAGGTTTGTCTTCCATCACTAATAACAAATATTCGCCATCATACATGGGGCTCGTCAATTCCTACAAATCCACGTATACTTGTTTTAATCAAGACAAAGTCTTGGACTTGCATGGTCAGTATCATAAGCTTGCTCTTTGCGCACGCTTCCCGCATATTTCACTCTAAGTCTTCCTCGTGTTCCTCTTTCAGCCTTTCCTTAGGAGGAAACCTTGGATTTTCAGTCGTTTTTTCTTCCATTTCCACATCCACTTTTTCTTCTTTAAATTTCTTTGAACTATGATTAGATTGCTTATGACCACGTCTCTTCTTCTTCAGTTTGTTTTGTCGAAGTTTTTTACCGCTTCTTTCGTTATGAAGAGGGTTCAATCGCGGGTTATTTTGGCTAAATAAATGCTGATAACGTTTAATCTTTTTCGCCAGTTTTTTATGATAATCGAACAACCAAGGCGTTATCGATTCTTTTTTATCCGAAGATGCATAGTATCTAAAATTAGAGCAAGAAAAATGGTTTCAAACATCATGTGAAGTGCTCTGATTTAAGTCTTAACAAAATGATTTTCATAAAATCCAAGAGTCCTAGGGATAAGTTCACTTTGATTCAGGGTTAGGAGTGAATTCATTTTCATCCAGTCCCAGGAATAGATTCATTTTGATTCAGTTCCAGAAATGACTTCATTTTCGATCCGGTCCTAGAAATTGCTTTATTTTGTTCCGATTCTTCCAGTCCACGGACAAAACACTAAAATCTACAGAACAACCACTGCGCACACTCACCTGTTTTTGCCGTTCGTTGTGACGAGCTCCGATGGTGGTCGTTCAACGAATTGAACAGCTTTATTTCCAATTTTACTCTCAGCTTTAAATCGATGAACTCCTCTTCTACTAAAAGCTAGAAACTTCCCATTAAATTCTTCCGATTCGTACATAGAGTACGCGTCCTTTCCGTGTTGTTCGCGAAAGATGCACCTCGCTGTTGGACGTTTCTGAAGAAAAAAATACTTTTTTCAAATTCCTAATCTTATGTTACAATCAAGGATAGAAGAGAGGGGCTTAAATTGGTCGGACCAAAACCTTACAATAGCAAGGTTCAAATTTGAATACCACCACTGGTTGAAAGGACTTCTTATAAGCTTCCATACATTAGATTGCTTTAATCTAGATGAGACGCGTGCATCCTATTGGTTAGCTGTGGTTGTGTAGGTAATAAAAGTCAATCAACCCTGAACCTCACTATTATGAAAGAGAGCTCCCACCTTCGAAAAAGAGCGAGCTTGGAGTAGAGTAAAGATTTCACAAAGTATTTGAAAAAAGATAATTTAAAGTATCTGACTTCTCATCTTTTATTAATCTATTCATATATTTTTATGCTCATACTTTGGAGTCTTACTGAAACTCACAAAGTGTGAGCTGACTCCCTGATAAGAACTAATAATAATAATAATAATAATAATAATAATAATAATAATAATAATAATAATAATGGGAACTTTATTGGAAAATATTATATGTATACATACAATCATAAATCTCACTGTTTCAGGTAACTTATGACTGACTACTT
>JAOBYK010314138.1:0-18800 GCA_025434845.1 Phenganax subtilis | reverse complement strand
TTCTGATAAATGGACCTATTTATTATTATTATTATTTACCTTTATTAAAATTGTAGTTATTTTTATACTACGGTATTAATAAATACCGTAGTATACCGCTTATAATAAAATTTATAAGCGTGATAGCTTGAACTTTTGAATTGCACCAGGAGTTTTAAGCATATCGTTAAGAAATAAAGTAGTTTGTCTGTTGTGTTTTGAAATGTCCTCTATACCACTTATAAGCATTCCGGTTATATGCCCCCCCCTCCGGTTATAGGCTCCCCCGGTTATAAGCCCACTCAAAACCCCTTACGAAGTTGTATAAGCCCAGGGCCTATAACCGGGATTCTACGGTATAAGAAAGCTATCGAATAGCAGAAGTATGAACACCACTTGCCAGAAATGCGAGTCAGAAGTATCTCAGACTTTTAAATTCTGCCAAAAATGTGGAAATACATTGACCGAGGTCCATTGCATGAAATCTAACCAACAATGTACTTGCGATACATTCGAAAAGTTTAAAGCGAAAAAAAGTCAGCAATGTGCAACATTCTTGCGTGGAAAAACAAAAAATTCTGCTCAAAAGCAGAAAGACGTGGTAATCAATATCGGAGTTATGAAGTACAATCGCGACTGTGCAGATTCGTCTAACATCTATACACCAATCAGGAGAAAATCATTGCCATTGAAAATAAACAAAGATGCAAATTACTCTCAACATTTAATAGGAGCACTGATGAAAAGAAAGGCATATGATCAATTCTTCAATGAAAAGCTAGAGTGATTGTTTATCCAGACAGACAGATTGTGTCAAGTTTACCAGGACAACCGGATACACCTTTTTGCCTTAGTGCCTATAAAGAAGATCTTGGAAAGAATTCTTCTAGAATATTGTTGTATCTCTGCACAGAAAAGTTGTATGAAGCCAAGGAGATCGTTGAGGAAAGTACGTTCGATCGCACTGTATTAGTATGTCATACTATCCAATCGTTGTACGGACCCGTGCTTCAATGTGTGCACACACAACGATTTAATAAACAATAAGTTGTTCAAAGTTTTTATTACTCTTTATCACAAAAAAAAAATCAAACGTTTCAGCAGTAGAACACTGTGGTCCTTTCCACATTTTGAACAAATGTACATGTTGATTTTACTATGCTCCGTGTTACCGCCAGCTCATATTTTAAACATGCAACTACTTTATGTAATTTAATTTTTGTATATCAAGTCAAATGTTTATATTCGTTAATTTCCTTGTCACCAATACACCGGGAGGATGGGGTTGACTCAATTTGTTTTGTAAATTAAATCAAATCTGAACATATGTACATCAGTTTGTGTCACAGTCTTCAATCTTCCCTGCCTTTGTCCAATCGTACAGGAACAAGTAATGCAAGGCGTTGCACAGTTTGACAGAGTGAAATAGTTTCACTGACCCTGTAATCCTGTCGTTTGTTGTCTACCTGAAAATTTTTATAGGAAACCAGGACACAATGAACTTTCCCGTCTGAATCAGCGACAACTTCCTTCACTACTCCAAGGCGGTGCTCTCCTCGTTTTACAATCTTGTTGGCAATCATAATTACATCTCTTGGTCTCAAATTATGGGTACTAACATGCCATTTACGCCAGTTTATCAGGGTAGGTGCATAGAGTAGAGCCCATTTTCCCCAAAACTCTTGACAGCTGACTGGACCAGCTGATATCTTGTCTTTGGGTTTTGGCACTCAGTGAAGGGTTGCCATCTGTCTGGATTCATAGCAGTTGCTTCTCCTAGCAAGAAACTGTTGGGGGCTCACCATTTCAACCCTTTCAATCCATTTTTTCCATCTCATGGACTAGTTCTTTCTGGATATCTCTTACCATGAAGTCTTCTGCTTCTTGAAGTGTAAGGGGCGTAATGTACAAAGCGTTTCCACCTAGAAAGGACTTGTGTTTGGCAATGCTGAGGATTCTCAACATGACCCATATTAGCTTGTTGACATTGCCCGATCTGGAGTAATCTGTGAGAGGAACTTTGATAGCGGTAGTTGTAGTATTATGGATTTTCTTCTCTCCAGGCAGAGCATTGTTCCTTTGTATTCCGAATTTTAGTCCCCATTCTTTGACAGGCCAAAACAGGATAGGAGGCCCATTCCACCTAGATGAGCTTTCATTCAATTCTTCCGGAGAACGACCACGCGTAAGCCTGTCGGCCGCGTTGTTTTCCCCAGACATCCAAGCCCAGCAGGATAAGTTGCCTTCAGTTGCAGCCTGTATTTCTCCTATTCTCACTCCTTCATATACTTTAATTCGAGTACTGGTATAATTGATCATACTCAACACGGTTTCAGAATCCACCAATTGCAGAACCCCCTTAAAGTCAAATCGCATTTCGGATTCAATAACCTTTCTTCCTCTCTTTGACAGAACGGCTGCATTCAGTTCCATCTGAGGAGTTGTTAGCTTGTTCATAGGCACAATTCTCCATTTAGCCATAATAAGTCAATACCAAAACGATTCGTTTTTCAAAGACCATCTGACATATGCTGCAAAACCATATGCTAGGTCGCTGCCATCACTCAGGATTAGAGCCACGGTCGACCGACTGGATCTTCCGGCTTTAAACATTGCGGCAAACATAACAGCTCAAGATTGAATAATGTAGTGAAGAATCTAACACATTTGACTGTGAGATCATCAGGGAGTGGAGTGTTCTAGTCCAGCTTGCGTGACCATATTTCTCGTAAATAAAGTTTTGCCAACAATGTAAATGGACATACCAGACCAAGAGGATCATAGATCTTCATCACTTGCTCAAGCACAGTGCGTTTTGTCAGGACATCTGGCAAAGAATCTGGCAAATCGGCTACTTTGAGATTTGGACCCATACGTATTCCACGTTTCTTCTTACTCAAGTTTAATACGACTTCGTTTAAGATTCCATCATCTTTGGGGTCCCATCCAAGTCCCAGTACTTTAAGGTTGGAGTCAGTTCCTTTCAGCATGCTCACCAGCTTGTTACTCTCTTCTTTAAAGTTGGCACAACGACCTTTGGACTGTGCAAAACTAAGGCATAAATCCACTTCTCCACTCAAGTGCCAGGATTTTACAGAAAATCCTCCCTTCATGAACATGTCTTCCGCTTGTTCAGCAATGTTGAGAGCACAATCTAGCATGGGTCGGGATTCAATGAAATCATTGACGTAGCTCGATTTTCTTAACAGCTCTGCAGCTTCTGGACTGTCTTCTTTGAATCGATCTGCAGTCATAAGAACGGCTTTGGTACTTATTGCCGGAGCTGGTGTATTGTCCATGTTAACACGCTCCATTATGTAGATGTCTGGTAGTCGATCACGTTCAAGGTCACGCCACAAGAAACGATGACAGTGCTTTTCCAACTCTTTCGAGTGCACTGAATTGAACATTTTCCGTATATCCCTGACCAGTGCCACGGCTTCTTCGTGCCATCGTAGAAGAATTCCAATCAACTTATTCATATAACTAACACCAAGTACATCAAAGTAACAATTCGAACAAGACTAAAGCCGGATTTCCATTCAGCCGGCTACACACTCCTGGCTTTTGTTCTTGACCATTGAAGAATAAATTATTTTCAATATATCTTGACTTTATTATTTTTATTCCAGAGAAAATATGAATTATCCAAGTTGACTATCAAGGAACAGTTTTTGTTCACCTTGATATGCTTAAGGGAAGGGTCAAATATACGTTTCTGCCAAAAAGATGTCAATATGACATCTGGGGGGGGGATTTTGTAGGCATTACCTCTTTTTTTCTCAAAATATTGCTCAAAACTACAGAGTATTAAAATTTCTACAGCCAGTATGACACCAAATAGAAGTCAAATACGGTGAAATATGCAGTTGAATAGGGTTACCTGTGTTTGTTGAACAAGAACTTTCGGTCGTGTGCGCATGAATGCCATACGTGCAATCAACGACAATTTTTTTTTAAAATGTCTCGCCAGCTGACACTATTTGGCAAGCCGGCGAGTTTAATAAATATTGTTTATAAAACCCCAAGAAATAATTATGAAAAATTTGTCAATACATATTGCAACCTAAACGAATGTCGAGGCTTTTCAAAAGAAAAGTTGAAGGAAAAGGCAGATGATGCATGGCGATAGGTAAAGAACTGTATTTTGTTGTGAAAAAATTATTGTAGGATTTTCTAAAAAAGCATCTGACTTTTATTCCTTGGATTTGGTAAAGACATTGTTTTCCATACAAATTGACTTCATCTATACAAGAAATGGCAATGAACATACGTTATTAAAAATTGACAATATATTTTGGTACAAGTACCATCTTCAGGTCTAAATTAAAATACGCATCAGCAAAAACTGTCAAACATAATAATTTACGTATCCAAACAGCTATAGTGTTAAAAGGTAATGGGGGAGATGTTAATAACAATCCTATTATTTATATTTTATATACTTCAATTTTGTTATTGTTATTTTTACGTGTCCATATCTCTGACTGATTTTTCATAGCACATAACCCACCACCATAGCCCCCCTGGGGCAGGCGAAATATAAAATACAAACAGAACTTTTAACAAGCTTACTTCCTTCTCTATCTTCAGAATTATGCTAAAGATGGGATAGCCTTAGAAAAATTCTTTTGGGAAAACATGCCTAAAACTCCTGAAACAACTTCACCTCATTTGCAAATTCACAAATTCGGCAGCATTCGAAATACAACAAAAGCAAAATACTGAATTTCCTTGTCAAGCTACGTCAGCATCTAACCATACCAACGCGCGTGTGGGCGGAAATATATTTTTTGGAACAAACGATCCTGAAAAATGCTGCGACACTAATACGAAAGATATTATGAATTATTTTTAATGAAAATTGATGTGCGAAATACAGATGCTTTTTTATCTGAAGATGTACAAAGTTCCAAAAAGTTTATGCAAGTTCTTGGTGTACTTTCTGTAGCCCACTATGAATTCTCTATCCTTAAGGAAACCTATACAAAGACAGGTATGTGGTTTCAGGCAAAATCAAAGTTAAAAGAAAGGCTTCTCGATATACAAAAGCAGGAAAAACAAATTGCCTCGCTTTGTCAGACTGCAAGCTCCATAACCATAACCCCTTCTATCGGCTATGAAAAACTTGCAGCAAATGTGGAAGCAAAACAGAGAGTGTTAAGACGTCTTTTGTTTGCTACGAGTAAGCTCAGTTCATTGTTAACAAACAAAACGCTTCCACAGGATGTTAGGCGCAGAATAAATCAAGCTGGACTTGTAAGTGATTATTCAGTTTTTAAGTCGAATAAAATCAGTTTTGAATGCATGAATGATGTCTCCCTTACTTGGAAAGATGCTTTCACCAATTTGGTTGAATCGGCTCACGCTCCAAAAGCCATAACTTTACTTGATGTTGCCCAGATGATCTAATTAGGTCATCTGCTGGAAGCCTGTTGTTCAGTGCCAGGTAACCTGTTGATGTCTCAGATTGGCGGTTAAATCAGAGCTAAAAGAGGGATTTGTGACCGAAGTACTGCAGTTTTTTCCAGTAGTGCATGTGAAGGATCCGGAACATAACAAGGACACAAACATAATAAATGTCTGGCAGATGGATCTGTATTACAAGTCTCCTATTAAAGTAGCAAAAGAGGTTCCTGTTCCCTCTGAAAACACTCCTGCTACAAGTAAACCAGTCTTTGGACCACAGAATGTAAGAAGAAGGAAACTATTGGTTCGTAAATTCCCTCAAATGGTTGATGAAGCCACAAAATTTGTAAGATTACATGGTTATGCAGCTCACAGCAGGAGAAGAGAATCAACTGCTGTGTCTACTGGGGTCTCGATTGAAGATGTTTACAATCACCTGCTTACTGTAGTTCTTGGACTGCGAGAACATGGATTGTCGATAAACTCTGTTAGATATATGTTTTGTGCCCCAAATAAAGCCACAAAAAGTGGCCAACTCTACAAAGGTTATGTCAAAGCGAGGGTACCTAAAAAGAGGAACGACATTAGAAAAAAGCATGGAGATGCGCATTATCTTTTTGGCAGAGTTAAATAAATACCGAAGAGAAATGGCGTCAATGTTCAATGATGAGGTTTTGGTTTTATCTGTAGATTGTATGAATCAGTTGAGATTGAGCAGTAACACAATGGTGAGTGGCTACCACCAAAATAATAAACTATATCCAGCAGTGGCGTAGCTAAGGAAAACTGACTGGTCATGCTATAGTGGCTCCACCCACTTATTGGCACCATGGTTGGCATCAAGTGGGAAAATTTTGAAATTCAGGGCCTCTAAATCATCGGAAATGGCCCTTTCAGACTCTTATACACTCATATTTACATAACAAATTTGAGTTATTTTCCACATCCGAAAGTGAATATATCGTGTTCTACAATGGATAATCGATAATTCTATTTCAACACGTGTTGCTTAATTGCTTGAAAATTCGGTGAAAAGTGAAATATATACACCAGATAAAGCTGTTTTGCCCTATATCAGGGCTCATCAGCATGCCTAGGAAGAACAAACATCATGGTTACATGGTGCATTTGTAATTTCAACACAGACAGCAATCTGGTTTTCAGGCACCAGACACTCGCCTTTCACACCTTTGCAAAAAACAAAGGAGTTTGGTACAAAAAGAGACTTTTTGGGACATGTCATGGACATGCAACTGCTCAATTTTGCACACCATCCCAGTCATTCCAACCCGTTATCCCAGCAACCACAGACCACAGGGTTTCTAAATTCAGTTGCCAATTGCTTGCATCATTTGTAGCAAAGAACTGACCACTGATTTTCGATAATCATCAAGGCAGAAACAGAGAATTCAATTCTTTTATTTGGCAATTACATGTTTCCATAATGAAAACATACTGCAACTAAAAAGAGACTTCTCTCTTGTACGTCACGTATTTGTGATCAAAACCCAAAGTCTTTTTTGGCAATATTTAAAATAACGGAGGAGGACGTGCTACCTTTAGATTGAGATGAGTAAATGGTTAGACTTACGTTAAACTTGCAGGTACCTTGGATTCCTGATTTGAGTAAACATTCTGCAATCACCTATAGCGTAAATTAAGCCGTCTTGGTTTTAGACTAAACTTCTCCAAAAGCAGATAATGAAGTTGTTCTTAATTTCCTTCAGTACATCCCTATGAATTGAGATTCTGCACAAAGAACCAAGATGCTTGTCTAACATTGAATTTTGAAGATACGACTTAACCCTTTTCATGCATGAAAACAATGTTTCTGCTGATGCATTAGAAACTGACATAACAGCACTGAGCTTCAAAAACTTGACAAGTTCTGGAATTGAGCCCTGGATTCCAATGTGATTAATGTATGCCAACAATTCAATAAGAGTGTCCTTCTGAAAATCTTGATCTTGATAAATGAACATCAGTTCCCTTTCAAGGGTGGAAAAATCAAACAGGGGACCATATTTTTCTTTTAACTGCTGCAATTTTCCAGCTGGAACTCCATCTTGCCATCGAGAAAAGTGTTTGGGGTTAACAAGATCAAGAAAATAAAAACTGTCAACATCCTGGAACCGCTCTTGAACCATACCAAAAATTGAATCCAGCACTTCAAAATAACGCTGTTTGTAGTTAATATTTTGCTCTGGTCGTCTTGATGGGGCACCAACTCTTTCTTCAGCATCAGCACAGCATGTTTGAAATGCTTCATTATTCCTAAGATCATTTCTGAGAAAGTGTCCAAAATCTTGAATTTTCTTCACACCATAGCCAAAATCAATAGCTCTACTCTGATGATGTCATACAAAATAGACGACTTCTCCAAAATTTTGAAATATAGCTCCAATAAAAAACAAAAAAGAAAGGATTCCAAGGTTTGAAGAAAACCATCTGCTCGATCAACTGTCTCATCATTGCATGACTGAGGTGCATATTTGATTTCATGCCAGGCTCTTTCCAATATGGCATACCCTTTAAATATATCTGAGACAGTACGAGATTTGTAGTATCATCTTGTTTCACCAGGGCTGGGTCCATCAACACCATGGGAATTAAGGTGAACCTTCTATCAGAGCTTTGCTTACTGAAGGTGCAAAATGCAGAAATCTTAGAGAATAAAAGCTTTACTTCCTTAATAATCGAGGCAGATTGACACAAAACTAGATTCAAGCGGTGGGCAGCACAGTGAAAAAAAAAAGGCATGTGGGTAATCTTGGCGTACAAGAGTCTGGACTCCACTCAGATGACCACTCATCACTGCAGCACCATCATATGTTTGCATCACCAGTTTAGATTTGATTGATTCACCATAATGACCAAGAACTTCTTTTACAATGCTAGAAATAGCTGATGCAGTGCGATCAGTACTCACAATTTTAAACTTTAGAAATCGTTCAACAATACCAGCACCTTTATTCATACGAATAATGATGCTAAGCTGCTCTTTTGTTGATACATCCAAAGTTTCATCACACTAAATACTAGGAACCTGGCAATCCCTTATTTCCTCATCAATTTGATCTTGAATGATTTCATCAATACAAGCAATCAAATCATTCTGGACATCAGGTGATACACCTGTGAAAACACCCCCTGCATCAGGCCTTTCTGAATTTATTAGCCTGCCATGCAAGTGACGATCGAAAACAGAATCTAATTTGCCAAATGACTTTAGAAGCTCCCTATAGTTGCCCTGATTTAAACTAGAGCTGGATTCATCATGCCCCCTGAATGCCAGCTCCTGTTTAGACAAATATAAGACAGCTTCAATAATATTTCTTAACATTTCTCTGTTCTGCCTTACCTCTTCATTATGTCGCTCCACAGCCTCTCTTCTTGCTCTTGAAAACAGCACATCCACACTCTCGTTCTCTTCCATGTTGAAAGTCCTCAACATTTTGTAAGCCTCCAAGTGAGACTTGGCTCCTTTATGGTGGCCCATTGGGCTCATAGCAAATACTGTTAAATTAATATGCTTATGCATCAAAATGGTTTTAAAATATGTAAAAAGTGATTTAGAAAAAAAATTGTTATTAAATAATGGATAAACAATATAATAATATAAAACATTTTTTTACATCTAAATTAAAAAAAAACCAACGAGAATAAGAAGCTACAAATAAGCAATTTGAATTTAAACGAAATCATTTTTAAAATGAAAACGCTTTTTTCGATCTTTCTAAAAGCCCATTAGGCTCATAGCCTGCTGTTAACAAGATCAGCGGACTCCACACAATGGTGGCACGTGTTTGAAATACTGAGTGGCAAAACGACGAGTCTTTGCGAACTGACTTGGAAAAATATGTGCTCAGAAATATCAAAGATCGGAAATTTTAGATTTTGTAATGCGAGATTACCCGCTGTATTCCTGGTCATTGGGCTCTTTAAAAAGGAGACTAGCATATCTTGATATAAAATATGTCAGATACGATATTGAAATTGAACAAGTTGAGCAGGCAGTAAGAGAGGAGATGGAAGGTCCTGGCCAACTTCTGGGATACAGGGCCATGCAGAGGAAAATAAGAGAACAGCATCATTTACATGTTCCTCAAGGCCTTGTGTACAATGTCATGACATTGGTTGATCCAGAAGGTTTAGAAAGGAGAGGCAATGTGGGAAAGAAGAGAAGAAGAAGAGGTGGAACTGGGACATTTACATCTTTAGGAATGTATCTGTTATTTCAAGAATGGTTTACTTATTAAATAATGTACATGTTAATTTTGGTGAATCTTTCAATATTTCATTTAGGGACCCAATCATACACACTGTGGTGATGGTCACAACAAGCTGATGGGATTCATGAATTCCACATTTCCCCTCGCTGTCTATGGCCTACAAGATGCTTTCAGTGGCTACATCTTGTTCTTGAAATTATGGATCAGCAACTCTAACCCCAAGCTTATTGGTCGTTGGTACGTGGAACATTTGCGCCAAACGAAAAGTTAGAATAAATTCAAAAACTCCTGAATTGCTTGACTATTTCCTGCATATTTTATAATGTCAATTGAACCTGAGAATTGAAGACTTAAATCCAATGTGTAATTTTTTTGATAGCAATTAGTAAGTATCTGCGATTGGACAAGGGTACGGAAACAGGGGACATGGCCGCAATACATGCTTACATCTGGCAGAGAATCAAAGGTGAAGACTGCGATGAAGTTGCTGAATATGTGCAGTATGGGCCTTCCACCAACAATAAGGTTGGAAACTTTATAACCTGTTCAAGACATTTCCTATTGATATATTTGTAATTGTTTGCTGGTTTCATAATTCCTTTCTATCAATGTGGGTTTTGGGTCTGGGTGAAATCTAGTTTCTTTTATTGTAAGATTGAAAGATGGTGGAGAGATTTGCATGAGCTTTTGGAGAAGTTTTTTAAAAGACAATTGATGATGTTACTAGAGCAAGGTCATTTCAACCCAGAGGATGAACTTGACAGGAAATTCAATAATTTTTTTTTATATCTGGCGACAAGTTGTTTTTCATGCTTTACAGCCATACCAAAATAGAAGCAATGTCAAAACTAAGATTCTTGTAGTTTTGCATGGTGAAACAACAATATCAGTATTCGTTTGAGGTATACACCATGTATTGTATACACCATGTTGCAATAATAAAAATACATGGTGTATACCTCAAACGAATACTGATAATGTCAAAACTATTGATCAAATTCATTCCTTAACTTTTAGGAATTCATTTGATCAATTCCGGAATATTGTTAGGAAGTTCCTCAAAACGTTCATGGCTTCATCTTCAAATTCAGAACATTTGATTGGCTGCCTTTAATAAGCGACCAATCAGGGGCTTTGTTTACAAACCTGCTTCATTATGAATATTTGAACTCGGAAACGAACTTGCAATGTTCACAAAAAAGTTCCAAATGTTTCACTGTTAATGTATTGTAAACGTAGAAAGTTACGACCTCTAGGTTTCCCACGTCAGCTTCTCAAAATTGTATGAACATTGGTATGAACAGACCAATGGTTTATTGTGATTTGTTGTATGCAGTATTTTGTCATCAGTTGTTAGTCATTTTGTGTCATTATATACTGTCAGACAAGATTTATTTGGCTTCCAGGATTTGAACAGGTAGTTATTAACTTTTTGAGGAACTTCCTAAAAAATATTGCATAATCGATCAAGTAAATTCTTTAATGTTAGCAAATGAATTGAACAATATTTTTGACAATGCTTCTATTGGTAAGGCTGTAAAAATTTCTATTTTTAGGCGCATGTTGGCTTTCATATTTATTCCCGTAATCCAAAAGGAGATGGACACATTCAGAGAGACAACATGGAACACTCATCGCATACGGTGCCAAAGAGATGCACAGACACCAAAAGGAATTCCTGCTCACCTGTATTCATTTCCTGAACAATATCAAGCTGAAGAATGTGGCAAACAAAGTTTGTTTTTAAGGATCGTACTTCACATCCCTAACAATGTAGTTGATTGTGTATATTAAAATTGTTCCAGGGCAGGCAGTAAATGATGAAATGCTGGAAGAAGTGGCTGAAATATCTGAAGTTATGACCATTGGCGATGACTATTTGCCACAAATTATACGTCAGGAGTGTGAAAGAGTCATACCACAAATTAAGGACGTAAAATCATGCAAGGCTGCTGATACCTATCTTTTTCTAAAGATGCATTATGGACAAGAGCTTACATACGAGTACTTGCTTAATTGATTTTCCAAAATATTCAACACAATATTCTAAATAATGTATGATTTTAAAAATGATATAACTATAAAGTTCATACTATCATTATGGTGTAAAATGTTCATGTAAATGGCTTCTTCACTTCTCATACATCATTTTCTCTGGAATACCCATCATTCTGCAGAACTTGTTACATTTATGTGCCAGAAGGAAAGCATCAATGCTAGCAGTTGAACAATTTCCACAGCAGAAAAGAATTTCATGAGCTTCCTCATCCATCATCTCTGTTGTTGCGATTTCTGGATCGAATAAGTTATACCCCATCCCTTGGATATCTAACAGCATGAACTTCTTGTTAGATGAATGGTATGTATGGTGCACCAAACATTCTGCTTTGGGCATCATTTCTTTAAATTCTTCGTTGGAATTTTCAGGCAAAGGGATAATAACACCATTGTTATTCACTATCTTCACAAATGACCCAGGAATAAACTCCTCGATCATTGCAGGCTGGTCATCAATTGTGGTGTAATAGCAGCGGTTGAACTGGAAGCATTCACCAAACTCAGATGGAGTGTGCATCTTGAACCTCTGGATGATATGCCTGGCAACATGGTGCATTTGCACTTGCTTGCGACAATGACTTTCGACATCTGACAGCATTGTACCGGTGATTGCTTCAACTGCTTTTGGATTGTACATTTTTACAACCCATCTGGTTCCAAGATTTCCATTAGCAGAATTGCTAGTTAAAGTAGCATGATATGCATCGCGGAAACCACCTGATGAAAATTTCCTGCTTTCAACATGACATACTGCCTCAAATTCATCTGCCCATTTCTGATTCACAACATCATATCCTTCAAACGCTATGGTAACTTTCTTCTTCTCCATTGTTCGCACCAATTTCCCAGCATTCAAAAGTGTTGAGATTGATACAGAAGCAGGATATTTGGTTTCTATACTTTTTGCTTCATTAATATAGGTGGAAGGAAATGGTGGCAATGAATTGGTTGCATGATTTTTGTTGTTCAACCGTCTCAAGGGTTCTACTGGCAATACACTTGACGAAGGGGAAACTGAAGTAACTGATGTATCTTCTTGGCCAACCACAAAACGTACCAGATAAACCTGTCATTAAAATGGAACAACCTATAGTGTAGCTACAACTTCATTATTTTCCCACAAAGAAATAAAATTCTGTTGAAAGAGTTGCATTTTCAAATCATCACAGTGGAATAAATGCTCATGGGGAGTAGGGGACTGCACTAGTGATTGTTTTTACTATAAGCAGGTGAGATAGTATTTACTAACCCAGTTTAGTGCACAAAATTCAGGCATTCGAAATGACGAATGGCAAACAGATTCATAGAAAAACAAATTTGACTTACTTTGTCTTTTCTATGAGGAATTTGTTTAATATTTGTTGCAGATGGCCCTTTGTTTGAGACCGGAATATCGCACGTGGCCGAAGGTAAAGCGAAATGTGTAGCACATGCCTTTTTCAGATTTGCCAAGGTTAATTCTTCATAGGGGAAATCTACAAATTCACGAGGCTGAACAGCGTGAAACATTTGTTTATTATCAGCTTCGGATGCCAGTCTCTCAACGATAATTTCATGCGGCACACTCGAGCCTTTCGCCTTTCTGTTGCTGTCAGTTGATGCCCTTTTGTTTCCCATCTGCTGTCTGAGACGATCCCAGGTTGCTTTTCTTTTGTTACTCATATTTAGTCGGTTACACGAATTTCAATAGATTAATAATGACTTTGAGTGCAGTTAAGTGTCGTCACATGCATAACCGCGCTTCACGAATTTTTTCCGAAACAAGTGATGCAAATGCAATGCAAGTGACAAGGAACAGTGTTTCCACATACAAATTTGAAAATCCTTCTTTCGTATCCTAAAATTCCTTATTTTCTGTCGAAATTCCTTGCTACAATCTGTAAATTTCCATGCAGATATCCTTGCAAGACGCATATACATATTAGTGTTTTTTGCCTTTTCATTCACCAAGACCGACATTCCATTACCTATAGTCGGCGCTAGTTGACTAGTTTACATTTAAACTTGACCATTAATGCATGATGTAATCTGCATGTTCCTTCAAAACTTGACAATTATTGCTTTGAAGCTTCAATCTGCTTTTTGGGCACGTAAATAGGTGAAATAACAGACCACAAAACTATATACACAACGGCATGATCAGTCAGAGCGTAAGGGAGTTATGAGAAGTGTGCATATTTAATTTTTACTGATCCAATATAATTATATTAGGGTAGCCGTGCAAGTTTATCACTTTGTGTGGAGTCCGCTGATCTTGTTAACAGCGGGCTATGAGCCTAATGAGCTTGTAGAAAGATCGAAAAAGCGTTTTCATTTTAAAAATGATTTCATTTAAATTCAAATTGCTTATTTGTTGCTTCTTTTTCTCGGTTTTTTTTGCGCGATTTTTTTAAAATTTAGATGTAAAAAATGTTTTATATTTTTATATTTTTTATCCATTATTTACTAACAATTTTTTTTCTGAATCACTTTTTACATATTTTAAAAACATTTTGATGCATAAGTATATTAATATAACAGTATTTGCTATGAGCCCAATAGGCCACATACTCCTTCATGCTTGTGGCAGTTGCCTAGTAAGTTGTGCATATTAATATAACCGGTGTGGGTCCATGTTGTTGATTTGGAACGAAATAACAAACACGGCCAACAATATAAACGCTTCTTCTGAACACTACTACACAACCAATCTTTCTTTTGGTACCAAGACTGCTGGAAGCTTCTATCTCTCGTTTTAGGAATGAGCATAGGGGTCGGTCGTGGCATACTAGCAATCACTTTCTGCTCGATAGGATTGTGTGCACTGAGGGGCCTTTGTAAAAGCTCAGAAACAACGTCTCTGGCTCCAAAGTCTTCACCTGCTACGCTTGGCTGACTCGGATCTATTTCCATATTGAAATACCAATAAAAATTTGAATATATCCGCAAGTTGATGAATAATTCTACAATACTTAAAACACTCGTGCTGTTGAAGTTGAGCACGACTCAAGGAATTATTTCAGCAAGTGAGCATGCATACAAAGCAATTTTGCCCAAAAATTTGTCACAAATTCATATTTAGTCGTGCTGGCCTGATCAGATCACAACTAAACAAGGGCTGATGTACCCATTTTACCAGGTCGTCAGGTATATCTAGCCAATCAGCGCTTAGAAATATGTTATTTAGTCGTGCTGCCTGATTAGAGCATGACTAAAAATGGGCGCGACCTATTAGTTGTGCTATCAGGCCTGATATCGGGTGTTACGTGTTTTGCAACCAGTTTCGAGCTATTTCTTAGTATTTTAAAAAATCTTGGTTTGAAAAATGTTTGGTCGTGCTCAGCACCACCAGCACGACCTCTACACTACTGATATCCAGTGGATGATTTCCCAGATCTTGAAGACCATGACTTTCCAGTTCCTGGATATTTAGGCAAACCAAGTGGTTTGGTGGAACTTAGATTTAAGAACAATTTTACTGCAAATACCTCAAAGGTAAATGTCGTTGAGCTTTACGAACAATCGACAAATTGTGATGAAGAAAATTGTAATGTAGATGACATATTCAGGCAAAACGTAGTAATTGAAGTTATCGACTGCATCATCTCCAAAGTGGAGTGAAATGTTGAAAATGCTAGCAAAACAATTTATGAAAGTTTGATGCAAAAGGGCTTTGAATCATCAGCACTTGTTAAAGAGAAGCACGGTAGACCGCATTTAAAAACACCTCATACCGGACCAGCGCACGTCCATATAAGAGCAACAAAGCACCAAAAGGTAAACATGGAAACTCATAACGAGGATATTGAACCTATTATCAACTGAGCAATAAAAGACGGAAAGAAAGTTGTAATAGTCATCACAGACAGAGGTCCTGATAGAAACCCTGAACATTATCAAAATATGCTCTACTATTATCGCCTTTGGAAAGAACGTGACTTGAACACACTCATCATTATGTCATATGCACCTGGTTACTCTGCCTACAATTCAATAGAGCATTGTGGTCTCTTCTGTCAAAGGCATTGACAGGTGTTTGAGGGTATCCAGTAGCAAATGGTGATGACAAGTCTCCAGTTTTTATTTCTGGTTTATCACCCGAAGAAGTAGAGAAAAAAGAGATAGAGGTTTTGACAGAGAACTGGATAAGGTTGCTAACATTTACTGGAAAAAAGCTGGCATTCGATGGGTGGCCTGTTGTGGCAGTAAACATTCCAACAGGTTTAGAACATACAAATAGCACTTTTGATTCTGTTTATACTTACAGTAAATTGACAACCTCCTGAAATTTGTCATCTCCCCATGCTTCCATTCAGGAACAATTCAAACAGACACTAAAACACATAGATCGTAGGAAGTATGAAATAATAGTTAGCAAGTGTAACAATTGCAAACACTGCAACGACCATCCAGTGATTGCAAAAAATTTCTGGAATTTTATTACAACCCACGGCATTTTTGATTCAGAACCTAGTGAGTTAATAGATGGATCCTACAAAACATTTTTGGAAATGGTAGAAATAGAGAACGAAAATCTAAAACCAACAGAAACATTTTGCCCTTCAAAGATCACAGAAGATGAAAATAGCGAAGACAAAAAGACTGAAATCTTAGGAAGATGTGAAGTATGTCCTGCATGGTCATTTTTTATCAAAAACAGAAAAAGAAAAACATTCCAGATTCTTTCACCCAAAAAGATCCGAAACCAAGAAGTCTCAACATACATCTCGAAAACAGTTAGAAAATAAGTATGTGTGCACTTACAAGGACTGTGGGCTTTCTTTTCAGTCATACCGCCAACTCCGGCCGTACAAAAGTCTCATGAATCACAAGATCCATGACAGTCACAAAAGGGCAAGACAGAGCAAAAATAAGCTAGACAACCAAAATTGTGAACAAGCAAGAATGGAAACCTTTCTAGCGCCTAAAAGAGTAACCTATGCTAACCCATCAATTGCCAAAAAACCAAATGACGAAGATCAAGGTGATTCCAATGAGAATGCAGAAGTAAACGAAAATGAAGAAATTTGCGAGATATGCAAACAGATTGACCCGCCAGAAAATGAACTGGACAACGAAAATATAGATGATGATACCATTGGATGGGTATCATGTGACAACTGTTTCAAATGGTTCCACATTTTTTGTATCGGATTAAGATCACAACTACCAGTTAATAAGGAATTATACTGTGAAGAATGTATTTAGATAGGAGTCTATTTCTTTTCACATTGATCACAATTGTGTTACTTTTTACAGTTACTGTTTATACTCAGACAACAAGCAAGTGATCATGTAATAAACCTTATACACATAGGAATAAAAAAGGTGAGAAATATATTTATATTTCTAAACATGACCATTCTCAGTATAATTTATAATTTAATAACTTTGCCAATAACAAGGAGTCTTGGACTCCATGTTGGAGTCTTGGAAAATGCGGAGATATAGTCGTGCAATTATCCGTTATTGGAGCCTGATGTCTTTGGGAGGCAGGGAGGGGGGTTTGTAAGCAACATCATATTGACGTATTTTCGGCAGAAATGTATATTTGACCTTTCCCTAAGAAGGAATACAAGTATACAAATGTTGTCTGATATTTTTGGCATTTCCTCAGGCAATGGAAGTAGAATTTTCATGACTTGGATCCTTTTTTTGAGTCATGAACTGAGGTATCTATTACCATTCTCAAGCCTTAAAGATTTGAAAGGGGTAGCAGTACCTAAAATTTTTCACAGCATAAATAACCTTAGAGCCATCATTGACTGCACAGAATTCTACATTCAGACACCATCACGAGCTTTCAGTCAAAGGTCAACATACAGCTAGCACAAGTCAAACGAAACTTTCAAGTTACTACTTTCCATGTCTCCTGTCCCTCACTTTAACTATGTTTCTAAACTGTACACTGGTAGTAAAAGTGACAAAGAAATTGTCAAGGAATGTGGTTTTTTGGAGAAACTACAGCCCGGGGATGTGGTTATGGCAGACAAGGGTTTTAACATCCAAGATCTTCTGGCCTTCCATGAGACAAAACTTGTTTCACCACCCATCATGAAGAAAGACAATGTCTCAGCTGCAGCAGCAACATTAACCAGATGCATAGCCAGCATCAGAGTACACATTGACCGAATGATACGAAAGTTAAAGTGTTTCAACATCCTTAAAGGTGCTATACCTCGAACAATGAAGCCATATGTGCATGCAGTTGTTGTTACTCTGTGTGCAGCACTTGTTAATTTACAACCTAGTTGTAAAGCTCTCGACGATGATGTACAATACATTCATACACATTTTACTAAATGGGTATGCATATATTCTTACATTGCTTAAGTAGTTGAAGATTTGTTAGATAGGTCCTGATTCTGATTCTGTTTTCTTCTGCCTCACTACGAGTAAACCACTAGATAGATTCTATAAAGCCATCTGGGTTTTCTTCAGAGTTTGGGATTTCCTTAAATATCACACATTCACTATAATTACAAACATTCACTGCAGGTTGTTTTTTCTTCAATGGATTTTTTATGTACACTACATATGATTGGAACTGGTTTTATTAAATTTCACCTGCAAAAAAATGTTTCAAAAACATTGCTGTGTAGATTCCACAGTCACGGTCGTATAGCCTCTGTCTTGGAACCTACAGTGAAATATACAATTAATTGTAACTATGCAACTTTATTATTGTGTTGTAACACTACAACTTCAATGAAGGATTAGCATTTGCATAAATATTATACCAAATATTTGAAATTGTAATGCATATATTGCAGTAATTAATACCTTTAGAACATGATATATCAGTATTCGTTTGAGGTATACACCATGTATTTTTATTATTGCAAAGCTTTCAGTCCGTTAGCCCGCACCTTCATCAGTGCAACTGACTTCAAAAAGATTTTTACTTCACTTTTAGATTACAATTGTCGTGATCTGTTTGCTCGCGCTTTTTAATTGTTTGAATTAAAAGCGCACGTGCAAGACAAGGGTCTAACTATGGAACATTGAAGAGAGCTCGCCACATGCTGTTTAGTGGCTTTCCCTTTTCATCTATAGTTTTATGTTGGAATATTTCAATAGACTCTCTCATTTTACGAGAAAATTTATATTTATCATTCGCCAAAATGGTTGCTTCATTCCATT
>JAOBYK010314027.1:0-18802 GCA_025434845.1 Phenganax subtilis | reverse complement strand
AACAAAAACTTTATTGACTACGCTAAATCCTACAGTAAAAGCTGGTTTCCAAGAGGGGCGTAGATTTAAAAATTCAAATTTTACCATAAGTTTTTACACAAATTATTACTGACCGTTTCGATTATACAATTACTATCATTACGTCTACAACAAATTATTAAGTTCACAAATTTATCTAACATCTACTTGGCCAGGTGTTGCTCACTCAATTTGAATCGACTGAGAAGTTGTTTATTTCTTATTTCCTATTGGAGACTATTCCACAATTTTGCCCCTCCGGGTAACTAAGACCTTTTTTGAGACATTCAGTCGTAGGATATTCAGTCCAGTGGCGGCGCTAAGGGGGGACAAGTCCTCCCTGGTCTCCCCAAAATCATTTTTCTTATTCGTTCATATCCGATAAGAAACATGTCGGGGGGACGGACAGTGTAATGTTTAAGAGTTTCTTATGATTCACCAGCCAAAATGCCTAAAATCGCGTACCAGGGAGTCTTAAGTTTCAAAATTTTCGCGGGGGAGCATGCCGGACCCTCCTAGCGGTGGCTCGCGCCTTCGGCACTCGAAATCCCCCTCCCCTTTCAAATCACTGGTGCCGCCACTAGCCTTGAAAAATATCGATTAGTTGTTTGGGCGCTAGAAAATAATCGTTTTCAGTTCCAAAAATTCGTATCGTGATAGTCTTAATGCACTATACACGCTAAGGAAATACCAATCTCTTCAGCTTTAGAATGCTAGCTTATTGGACATTATTGGCGCCGTACTGGCGCTTTTATTTACGATTTTTTGTCGTTTTCTTTATTTATTTTTCTAAGCCGGAATGTTACCTTTACACTTGCGAAATTTTATAACCTGATCTTTCGTTGCTCCAGCTTTTAGCATTCCTTTTACAGTATATTTTTCACAAACACTCATTTTGATGGCGAGTCAAAAAAGTTTTAAACGTTTCAGAGTATGAAGAGACGCTTTCAAGGTACTTCGCAACTGAATACCTGTAACCGCAAGAGTAATTTCCATATCGCTCAGGCGCGCAAAGAGAGGGTGGGTAAACTGCAAAATCAATGTCTGGCCATGACACGCAACGATCTTTAACTTTTTTTAGATGTGCTTAAAAAATATATTGTTAAAGTTTTACGGGAGAAATGTGCATGTGTCGGAATTCTTTGTTTCTCTTCATCCGCGAAAACGTTTTTAATTTTTATATGGTGTAAACTATACAAGTCATGTCTTTATTTGCTGCGACGTTAATCATTATTTATGATCGGTAACGTGAGTCCTTGATCGGAGCCTCGGACATGACTGCGATCGGTCCGATGATTAAATGTGTGAGGCCTGCCAAGCCTTAACGAAATTGTTGCGAGGTCGTTGGGTGTTTTTTATGGGCGATTGCCTCGCTACAACGGGATCTTTGCTACATATTACAGTAAACGCGGCAAAATACAGCGTTTAATTTACTCCACGCATCAGGTGGATTTTTATGAAAACGGACGTTTTTTCCTCCGTTTTAATTTTGGCCTTGCGTCCACACGTAGCTAAAAAGCGTTTTCGGCGAAAAAAACGGAGGTTTTTGAAAACGCTCTCCATTGTGGATTTTTTTGAAAACGCACCGATTTCGCGTCTACGAGTGACCAGTGAACTGTAATACCAACTGGAAGGATAAGTCAGGAGGGGAAATTGAAGCCAGAATTTGGCAGCCATGCAGGTCGCTCCAATCGTTTTAAAATTTTTTTGGAAAAAAAAAGTATTTTTATATCCAGAAAGTTTGGAACTTAATTCTCTCATTTGTTTGGAAAAATGCATGTAACCTTAAACAGTGACGTTTATATTTACACTATATGGAATAAAATTTGACAAAAATTACACTGTTATAAAAAAAGTTGAAGTAAACACGAAAATTACAAAAAGTCCGCGCGATTTTTGCCGTTTTTTCTGAGTTTTTGAAAGTTTGAGATGCACTTAAGTGTTTAAACCTCCAAAATAGTATAGTTCTGTGTTAAATACACTTATTTTCAAAGTTTCATAAAAAATGAGCCATTAACCAAAGAAAAAAATAGTGTTTTTATGGTGTAAACACATAGAGCCAAGACAAAAATATATAGTCGTTTCCAGGGGGAGATGACGAAATGCTAGTTATCCGGCTGGTTTCATCCAATTATAGGCGCTTTCTTATGGAGTTATCGTTCAAGTTGATATTGCAGTTCACTGCGAGTGACGGACGAAAACGGAGGTTTTCGGAAACGAAGACGTTGATGATAGCGTCCAGTCAAAAAGCAGCGAGCGTTTCGCATCCGTTTTCAAGATAGCGGACCAATAATGCGTAGTCAAAAAACATATATTCAGCCCCATTTAAGCCAATGTTTAAGGGAGCGAATATACATTGTAAAGATGCTTTCCGTCTCAACGCAAAAAAAAATCGTTCTGAAATGATTAAATAAGAAGTTAACTAGCCGCCTGCTACGGTTTAGAGGCGTGCGATTCACGATGTATGTGCATACTCTATGCCGGGCGCTATTATATTTCTACCGGTTTTTTGTTGACGCATGGACGGGCGAAAACGATTCGAATACGCTACGTGTGGACGCGAATTATTTAGAAAACGGAGAAAGTACCTCCGTTTTAAAAAGAATTCTGGATACGTGTGGACAGGGCCTAACAGCTATAGCAGGGAAGTTGAAAGTTCTTGTTTCGTAACAAAATAGAGAACGCAATATGAAGTTCTTCGAAACTGAAACTGCAATTAATATGACATATGCATGCACGCGGTATACTTGTATCGCTGTCATTTGTGAGACTCATTACGTCAATGACATTTTTGTCGTACTTGATCTCGATGGCATGAGTTTTATAAAGAAGTAGCGCCAAAGCCTGTTTTCAACTCGGCGGAATTTCCCGTGCCTAAAATAAATCTACCAAACTGACTTGGCTAGCAATATATTTCCCCCTTGAAGCGAACCAATCACGTTGCTAGATTTATTTTCGGCGCGGAAAATTTCGCTTAGGGGAAAACGGGCTTAACGCGGCCATTTCATGCTGTTGTATTTGTTATCATTTGACATGACTGTCAAGTTGCCAGTTTGTAGAAAAGATTGCATAGCCATGGTGTCAGTAACAAAACTTTGACATTGCGATGTAGGATATATGAATTTGTTCTCTGCGTCAGTGTGGAAACATTTGTCGCTCTTGTGTATTTTAATGATATTGGAAAGACTTCTGTATTAGTTTTCATAATTACATGAGTGAACAAACTGTCGAGACAATATCGCGCACACTTTTTGAAGTGTTTGTGATCTAGTGCACGTATTTCTTCGAGGTGAGTCTGCAGTTAGGTTTTTGGACCTTTTGAAGCGCTGAAGATTAATTAAATAAACAAGATTAATTAAACAAGATTGATTAATTAACAATATTCATTAATCTTGTGATTGGTTTTCATTCGTGATATATCAGCGATGTCTTTACTGGTTCTGTTATCGGTGATCAGTCAATGAGTAACATCTTTTTACTTTGTTGTAAGTTAGAAATCATTCTTCACAGATCACCGATAACGCATTGGATAACATTGGCGATGAATTATGATGCGTGAAAACTAAGCTTTTATAATTTTTTCCGTGTGGAGTTGGCATTAACGCCTCGTTTACACGGTACCGGATTGGCATGGTCACGACATTAAATTGAGCAGTTTGAGGCCAGTTTATCTCGTAAATTTATCATAATGTTGTAGAACTTAATAACTACTAATCCTTGAAGAAGTTGTTTGAAGAAATGTAAGCGTATAGTGGCCAAAGTCGATGCCGTGACCATGGCAATCCGGTTTCGCGTAAACGGGCCTAAACCTTTAAAAATTTAGGCTTCAAAAACAGATCTCTTAGTTGTTTGTGCAGTGTTTGCCTTGGAATTCAACAGCAAAAGAGTCATCAGTATGCTATCTGTTGCTTTAAATCTTCATGTTTTCCAGGAAGCTGTTTCGAAAAATAGTTCGGGAATTTGTCAGTGACTATTCTTTGCATTTTTGAAGAGTGATATGCTTTAGTGCATATAGGAGAGATACATATATTATATCAGTCAAAATTATATTATTCATGGATAAGGTTGAGTAGGCGTAATAAGCTTTAACTAGTTTATGGCAGCGTTCAAGCGGCAAGATGGCAAACGATATTTAATTCATTCTCCAGTTTTCAGTTTCCCAATAGCAGTTTTACTAACAATACTTTTTACATATTCAATTGACTAAGCATTGCGATTCTTGATCAGGGTTTTTGATCAGACAACACTACATAAGATGGGTGGTTGTGCAACTCCAAACTGAGTTACTATGGCCAGCATTAGAGACCTTAAGATTGGCGTTTTCGGCTTTCCACTAACCGCAAACAGCAAAGTTTAAATCGCATTTTAAAGTCCGCTGTATCAGTTGTTCAAATATGAAATTGAAGAGTGGTCCAACAACTTCACTCTAGAGAACTGCGGAATTACAATCAAATGTGATTTAAAGTTTGCCGTTAGCAGTTAGCGGTTGGCCGTAAACGCAAAATTGTTCAGATTGGTATCTCGACTGGTATACGGATAAAAAAGAGGAAGCTTTATTAACCCGTCGATATGGTAATGTACCTCAACGTATACTAATAAATATTTTACTGTGTCTAACGCCAGAATATTTTACTCATCCACTGGATGAGTTTACTTGTTTGGGGAACTGCTGCCAGTTGGGTTAATAAGAAAAAATGTGCTGTTAGCGCGAGCTGGAGTTGCTGGGTAGGCATTTGCGGGTTTAAGGGAGTCGTAAATTTGTTCGTGCTTGCCACTGTGTGCGCGACTTGAATCCACGCTTAAATCTCATGCTGTGACATGCTGCGTCGTATGACAAGATGTGTAGTTCTGAATTTTTTTTAATTACAAACCGTGCTCTTGATATTGATGCTAAAAATTTTGGTGCTGGCTTTTCTCTGCTACTTGGTCGCTATTTTAAATGCATTATTTGTGCACAGTATTCCGATTAACTAATATAACCATGTCCCAGACCATGTGATATAAGCCTCATGAACTCTGATTCATGTGAGTCGTACGGTCGTGCCAGCAGTCATGTCCGGCTGTTGCAAGAGCACTTGTCCCACATAACAACTATAGGTCAGTGGCAGTGCTTACCCGAAAACCAATAAACCCGATACCTTGTGACGTCATTGCGAACGACGATATCGTCTGGCGAAGGAGAAGCAAGAAGAAAGCAAATCCTCCTTAGAATTTTCGGAATCGTTGCACTATAGCAAGTTGTTTTTCTTGCTTTCGATTGAATACTAGTGAAATCTGGGCTTAAAGATGTTTTTCCGTTGACGTTGGCAATGAAAAGTGAGCATGGAAAAGTTGGTAATTCAAATGATATGAAGATTGTTGTGATAAAAATTCAGCTGCTCAAATTGGACTTGTGTTCATATTTGTAGAATAACATCAGCCGTACATAAGTATATTGTCTACCAGGGCTAACTTCAGCGTCTAGGAGTACTTGGATGGGCGCAAACGTCTTTACGTTCTACGATTTGTCCCTCCGCAGCGTTTAGATTGACAAAGTAAGTGTTGTTTACTGCATATGTGTGTTATATGAGACACCTGTATGGCGCTTGAGCTGCATTTGCATTCACTTCTGTGCAAACATAGGAAGTTATTTTATACGATAGAGTATAAACATTCATTTCTATCTGTAAACACAACTACATTATTCTGTATTTGTATATCCTCAGGCAGACAACGTTGTACCTGTACTTGAATGTATATATGCCAAGAAAGATTTAACAAGCTTTTGGTCAACTCTACGAAGTCTATTAAAAGCTTTCTAGAGCTGTACGAGTGTAGAAGTCTAGAAAAGGTACATAATAAGTAATGTTTCCTAATTATTGTATTGTACACGATTGCTATTATTAAGGAATTCCTGCTTGTGCAAAGTACTACTGACGTTGAAAGTACTTATTGGTATCAACTAGAATTTCATTTCATTTTAATAATCAAAAAATTTCTCGCATCTCCGATATAATAATGTGAAAGTTTGGAAAGATCTGACGTATTTTATTGGTGGTTTGTGATATTTTAGTTCTAGACTATTCCAAACAGCTCTATTTTGTTACAGAAGTAGCACATGTACAGGAAATCTTGAAATGGGTGTTAAAATGAACAGAGGTCTGAAAATCGGCTTAGAATATTTTAAGTGATTTCGAATTTTGTACAACTTGAATGGTTGTTTCAGTGCTTATGTCAATATTCTTCTACTTTCTTTCCTGTTTTGGACTGTTGAATACTTGAGTGCAAAAGTGAATTTGATGATGACAAGGAGTTATTGTCACTATCAAATTTGTCTTGAAAAAGTTGGGTTATAGTGGTGAAATAAGTTTTAGTGAAATTAGTCTTACTGACCTGTGTAATTAACGTACAGCATTTGGTGAATTAAGTAATGCCCCAATACCCATTTAAGAAATGCCTGGATGGGTGTACATGTAGTACTGCCCAAATAGATCTTAACATTACATGCAAGTTGATATTGTTAAGTTTGATATGATCTCCAAATATATAAGAAATCTGTAAGAATATGAATGAGAAATCCATGTTTCATGTTTGTTCTCAAAACGTTTGTCTATGAATGGAAGTTCTTGAAATTTATTTGCTTCAAGAAGGTTGTTGCAGAGTCAGTTAGGTTGTATAGTATACATTGTTTATTTCAGCAAAATTTATAAGCTTGTTAACTGCAAGGTACTGTAAAGAACTGGGAATGCAAGATCCTTGCTTGAACTTTCCTATGTGTTATAGTACTGGTTATTTAAATATGTTATTACATACAGTACACAAATGTACCAGTTTGCTTGAGTATGCATCATACCAATATTATGACTTCATAGTAGTGTATGGTATTGTTTCATTGAATCTTACTTAGTTTGGGACCCAGTTTGTGATGAACTTTTAAAATAAAAATATGACTAGGAGCCCATTTTGATTATTATGAGTTACTGGTTTAGCTTTTATATAAAATGAAAGTGCTTGCTTCGGCATAAGACGTGACTAAGGCTTGAGGTTGTCTTGACAATTTAACAAAGCTGCCATTTAAACTCACAGCAGCAATAGTTGTTATTATTTTTGCTTAATGAGAAAATAGAGTCCATGCTCTTCTGAAACTTTTACCTCAATATTGCTAAACCTAAACGAGAAGTTGTGGTTCGAATTAGCCTGAAGATGCATTCTCAAACTCTCTGAACTGTTGCAAAGATAGACAGATTACTGAAACCTCTTGTAGTATCCCCGATTAAAATTAATAAGAAAGATTAGTTGAATTCCATGCTTTCAAGAATGAAAGCTATTATAATTTCTTTCTTTAATCCCTCAAGTTTTATAGGAAAACTGATATAAGTGCTATGTCATTTATTTGTAAGGCATTGATGAGAGTAGAGCAGTAGTTTTTGTGATGTTTGGTTGAAAACAGCTGAGAATATTACAAATAGAGCCTTGAGGCAGTATTTTGCTGTGATAAAGTCTTGCATGTTTGGTATTTAATGATTTGTAAATAGTTACACAATGATAACATGTACTTCTTCTGCAAACATGTTTTGAAGATACATGCTTTACAAACAACCTAATTAATTTAATTTCCAGCCACAAAAGTTTATTATAATCAACCAATTTATTCTAATTAGCAATTTTGTGTTTGGAATGGCACATTAGACATGTTTGATGCAATTAACACTTGTCCCTTGTTTCATTTCTAGTTTTCCTAGAAGCAATAATTTCTAGTACTCAATATGCTCTGCATAGTGTAAAATGAAATGAAAGTTGACACATACATATCATTTAATACAGTAGGATCTGTGCCACAAATTGTACAACACGATTGGCTCACTAGGTTTTTAAGTTTCTAGAACATTTATTGTATGGGCTACACATCTGGAGTAGTACTTTACGTTTTTGAGACAAGGAAAATGCAAATAAGCATGTCAGATCCTGGCAATTCTACTGACGAATTTGAGAAATAATTTATGCTTGGGTTAATTCAGCTGTACATTTTTTTGAATTTGTTGTTTGGAAAGGTAAATTTAGAGTTGTCGAGGCATTGGGCTTTTTTAAAGGGATAATTTTACGTCTTAGTTAAAGTATGTTTTAGGATGATTGCACACTTGGTTACCTGGTTTCTACGTCAGTTCCGTCGGTAGTGAAATGCTTGGCATGCATGCACAGCCCGTGTTTCTTGTTGATATACTAGCACTGTTCTGAAGCAGTTTAAAACGTACATCAAAATTAGTTGTTTGGTTGATAGAAGTTTAAAAATGACTGATTTATTTTGTTGCGTAGACAGAAGCGAGTGGCAGAAAAGAGCGTAGAAGCTTTTGTCTCTCCTGAGTTGTGCAGGAGACCAGACTTGGGCTTCCCACCAGTTGGCCTAGCTATTGTCATTTACTTGCCTTACCTTGACACAAATTAAGTCATTGTAGAAATTTGCAGTGATGGTAACTGAAAGTGACATTGTACTAATATGAATGACTCTGTCAATCATTTTGGCATTTTATCTATTGGCTTATTTAACATTTGACTTTTAACTACTGACCCTCGAGCATTATTGTTATTGATAAAGCAAAATGACTGAAAAATGTTTTATAAACTGGAGGATTTATATCGACTGCACATTAGAAAATTGGAGAAAAAATCGCTCCGTAAATAACGTAACTATATCCACTGCATTTGGATGAATGTTTGGGTAAAAATTAGTTTTTTATCATATTCCAGCGAGGTATCCTAAAAATTAATACTTTTGCCTTCACTAGAGCAAATCAACAGATATTATGAAAACAAATAAGGCGGTGATTATCAATATAAGGGAATAATGACTAATCTGACTAAAAATACCTTGTGTATTTGT
Organism: Phenganax subtilis; assembly: GCA_025434845.1. Lineage (NCBI taxonomy): Eukaryota > Metazoa > Cnidaria > Anthozoa > Malacalcyonacea > Clavulariidae > Phenganax > Phenganax subtilis. The sequence goes on along the minus strand of JAOBYK010314027.1, from coordinate 9,927 downwards.
AATTAAAGTTTTGAAATTGATTGTAGTGTATCAGTTTCCAGTGTGTATTTAATAAATCTTTTTACGGCTATGGCTGTATGATAGAATTATAGAACTAACAATGCACCGCTGTCCAGACTGCAACCGTTTTGCTTGTGCTTGATCAGTTTATACCGACTGCATGGTAGCTATTGCATATAGTACGATGAAGTTTTCACGGTTTAGATGTCCACCGCATATGAACAACGCGTTGAATCAAAATTCAAAACTATAGTATAGTTACATTAATCACATAGAGAAGAGCAATTTTATCTTTTGATACAACAATGCAAGCAAGCATATATGTTTTATTGTGGTAACTTTGCAATGATATTTTTGGATAATTCACAGTTTTTAGTCAAACACATGCAGTGTCGCTTTGAGCTTCGTGCACCCGACTTCCGACGATTTCATTAGTTACCCACGCATGAAAATTTGACGCTGTGAGTAGTAAATTGAAGTATAAAATATGGAAATCTAGCGTTAGAAAACCGATTAAGGAGTAATGCTCTATTCTGACTCACGCCCATCATGTATCGAGGGTATAAGATATTTTTAAGTTGCGCTGTGCTTGAATGTGACTTCATGGAGAGCCATGCATGATACTTTGTCTTTTAGTCAATCGATAACGCAATGGGCAACTGTTGCAAGCTTGTAGCCGTGATTGCATGCCATGCGTATAGTTGAAATAATGTGCATTTATTCACATCGTTCGCGATGGTATTTGCGATTCAGTGACAGGCATTTCAGCATTATTTTGTTGCCAGTATTAAAAGATGTTGTTCGTTCATCCTCGGATTTAATACTCAACACTAAATAACAGTGTGTACAGAGCGTTGCTTCAAACTAACGAACAAGATTTTTTCCTTTTTCAATCCGTTTCCACAGGATGGTGATTAGCTGCGCTGTTTTTTCGTCTCTGTTCCATACTAGTATTGACGTAATGTAGTGTGCAATATTTTGACATCGATGAATCTAATGAACCCTGAAGGAGGTCTATGTTATATCAGTTATATCAATTCCTGTGTCCAGGTGCGGTATTCACTATACTGCTTATAGGAGTCATTTAGAGCGCGAACGAAGCCCTTTCGTTGGGATTGTAGCTGGCATTGATGTTAAGTTTTAAATGTAATAATAATGTGTATATGACAAGCACATGGTTGAACAATAATTGCTTCTAGTTCGTTTGTGTAATCGTATAACTTTCCCAACCTCAACAATCCCTTGTTATCCTGCACACTCTCTGAACAACTTGAATTTCGAACATTTTCAACCTGACATTTCGAACGAAATAACACTGAGGCTGAGCCTTGGTCAAATTATAATGGTTTTATGTAAAAAATAATGTAGTCGAAATATCTCTACTTACGTTTATTCTTGCCATATACATTACAGGGTAGCCAGAGCTTTTAACTTAGTAACTTGATGTGTTCAAGCGAGGAGCATTTCACTCCAAAAATCTCGTGCATTTGCAAAAACATCCGGACTGCGAAAAGCCCTAGGAAGTTCGAAAAATCGAAGAAAACTCCTTGAATGTTCCTAAAAGTGCAGGAAAACAGAACATTATTGCAAAAGTCCAAAGCAGATCTGAAGAATCAAGCAATTTGTAAGCAAAAATCCGGGGGGGGGGATTCCAAAATGTCGGGGGAATCTGAAATTTACTGGAGAAATCCACGGATTTGGAAAGCCCGAAAATGGGGTACATTTTGTTTGGAGTGAAATGTCCGTCGTGTTCAAGCTGGAATACACTCGCTGTTTATTATTCGGGATAAAATTTTTCAACTTCTACCCAAAATATTCGTCGGTCTCTATGCTTTGCTTGTATTTTCTTCAATAAATAGATCCAATGACAATATTTTTGAATCTCCCCAAATATCAAAGTTTTTAGTCGAGGGGATTACATCCTTAGTGGTCTCAGACTGTTTACATTTTTAATTTTTCTTGGCGAAGAAGAGTTGAACGGTTTTGTTTTTGAGGTGGCTGCTGGAGAGGGAATATAACAAAGCTTAGATTATGCCACGATTCTAATATGAACATGTGTTGTATTTTTTTCATTTTTCGTCACGTGACGTGTGTAATCAAATACTGACACTGTTTTTAAAAAACCGTTTCCCATCAATTCAAATGTTGTCGTATACTTACTATAAAATATTTCCTGTGTCAGGTTTTGTTGATCATTTAGTAGTTTTTACAGCCCTTAGATCTCAACTTCAAACGCATTATAATTTTTTTGGTTTGCCTCTGGCTTGTTTTTTCCTGTTTTGACGGCATCATACTATTTGTCTACATTTATCAGCTGTATAAAATCTATTCTGTCATAGATATACGTCATTTTATTGTAATCCACTCGCACATGTCCGTATGTTTTCGGTTAACAACTTCGCTCATTTCTTGACGATCTGAGTTGGACACTGACGCTGTTCATAATTTGTATAACCTATTTTTAAGTGCCATTTTTGTTGAGGGTACGTATTTCGACGAAACAATGTCTTTTTCTTTATTCCCATTCGCTAGGAATTCGCTGACAGAAATTTGCTTATCACTGCACTGTATTATCACCACTCCATTGATAATCTGATAAAATGATTTTCCATTTGTAATAAGAATTGTTCTAATTAATTGTTCTACTATAGCAATGGTATGTAATTATGGTGAACTATATAGTCGTGAACTCGTAATCTTTATGTTAAAACCGTCAGAGATAAATTGTATTTCTTCTGGCATCATATTTTGTATGAATATTATGTAATGTTCAACACAAGCAGATACAAAATATACATTGTGAATAATTTACTAAGGAATGTTTACAGTAATCAGTGTATGTATCTAAATAAATTAAAGAATGTTCTTTTTAAACTTTCAATGATAAAAATTAGCGACAATAACATTTACTCGACGTTTCTATGTCATTTTACACATTCCTATTGTAACACATTACAATACCAAAGTTTAAACAGAATCCAGAAGAATGTAATACCATTAGATCATTTGCTAGATAATATATAATATTATTAACTATAATGGAAAATTTTTTGACTTAATCGAGTACGATTATCTATTCAAGTTCGGTCTACATTGTTTCATTAGCAGCGTTTCATAAATTAAATAATCGAATGTACTGTCCGTCATTCTCCGATTTCCTTGGCATGGTATTGGTAGTATATTCTTCTCGATTCTATTTAAACCAAAGTGTTGTAATCCTTCGTTAGTTCTCTTGAAAATGTCAAAATGACATCGAAACGTCCATTGTATTTATACTCTGATAAAATGTTTGAGTTCATTTAAGTTTTAGTCGATTTAATGTTATGCATGTAGGCTCTTTTGTCTTTGAGATTATGATGTATAGGTTTCAAGTGAAATGATATGTACAACATCAGCGTTCGTGTCGTATCAGATTAAAAAATGCTCACCTTAGCCTCGAGTCGAGTTTATATGGTTTGATACAACTGTGCAACACAACCTCTCATGCATGTTGTAAGTGGTTCGTGAATAATATCTCTGCAATTACGCAGGATCTGTTGTGTCTATAACGACTTTTCAACAATTTGAATCTCTACAGAAGGCAGGAGTACTTTTGCACCATTCTGAAAAAGTGCCGTAGGAAATATGAATGCTTGCTCTATGAGATGCTCTTTATCAGAGAAATGAGCCCATCCCTGAGCACCTTAATCGGACTCAATCCGGGGCTAAACTCTTTAATTAGTTGATATACAGTGTGTATCAAAAAAAGTGTAATCCAACTTTGACAGGCTGCAACGCAATAGATACTTAATTAAAGGATTTAATTTTTATATAAAAAGAAAGAATAGCCCATTAGCTTTCCGATTTTACCGCTCTCATATCAATACGAGCAGAAATGACGGAGAAATCGGTTGTTAAAAATTGTTGGTCGAAATCAAATTTTTCCGCCTATGGGATTTCCAAGTAAAAGGCAAAGACAAAAGATGGTGTATATTTAATTATCGATTAAACTAGCATGGACTGAATTTGCATTTTGGTGATGACTGACGATTTGGTTTTCAAAGCCTTGCGGGACTAAATTTCAAAGGAAAAATGTTAAATTCCCTTCGGCGGAAAATTGTAATATTTAGTGCCTTTTTTCTCTAAAGCCATACTCCTTTATTTCGTAACTAATTGAAACGTACAAAGCGTCATTTAAAAGCCAAATGATTGGACTTTACAATGGTGTAAGACTCAATCGAATTTGTCAAATATTTTTTGAGTTAGTACACGCCAAAGTTGGATTACCTTTTTTTTTATACACACTGTACTGTAATGCTTTGATGCATGCATGATGTTGTAGTGCGTAGTGTAGCTCTGTTCTGTAAATTATATTTGTATAGTTGTAGTTGCAATATGTTTATATAGAAACATAGGCAGCCCAGAAATCAGTTTGCTTACCTTAAATTAATCTTACCTTAAATGAAAATTACCGCAGACGGACACTTGATATTGTTTGCAGGCAAATAAAAATTTAGCAAAATGATTACTGAGTGTCTTTCTGTGACTATTTCTTTGGATTTAATATTTGCTTGGCAAAGGTTTTTATGTCTTGTTAAATAATAACTATGTGTTTTCAACACTGAATATACTTAAAACGCGTACAAGAAGCTGTATATGCAGCTGCACCGTGTGCCGTAAGAGCTATAAAAGTATCTACGATATAAAATTTATGATATTAATAGCGATTAAAATCCTCGCTCCTCATCCGTAACTTCGTATATCTTCCCTTTAAACAAGCCTTCGCATAAGTCATCATGTGTGTAAACATATTTCTTTTAAAGCCCTTTTTCACCGCTTATAACTAACGTGAGCAATTTTATTCGTTTTTCTCCGTCTTGAAGTCCAGAACAGCAAATATTTTGTTCATATCATCAAACAGTCACCATAAAGATAATTAAACTACAGCACACATGAACTGCAAAGCCCAAAAATGTAAGTTTTTTCGACAAAACTCTTAAAAATTTTTACGAAAACAATAATCTCAAATTTCTGAGCCTTTTGTTGCTGCTGGTCAGCAAATTTTCGCATGAGCGGCAGGACCTATATTGCGTCAGCACGGTGCGGATTGCGGACACTTTCCGCCAGTAAAAACATAATGAAGCACTCAGTCCAGGTTACTTAAAGGTCAGTGGTGTGTAGACCCCAAAATGGTCCCATATCATATATTGGCTGGAATTTTTGGCTCGAGTCAATAAAGCGAAACTTTGCGACTGAAGACAAGTATCAAGCCAGTCAGCGATGAACTTCTGTAGTTGTATTGTATAGTCTATAGACTTGAATTGTAATGAGACTATAAACAATCATTAAAAAGTTTACATTTACAAGTCAATCGTATAGTGCTGCTATATATTGCCATTGAAAATGGATGAAGCTTGAAGATGTTATTGTTCAATGCCAGTTTGTGCACTTTCACGTTTACTGCACACAATGTGTTTTCCGCATAGTGAAGCGCCGCCCACTAAGGCCTGGTTCTCATATATCGCTTCTTTGTGTTTGATCATTGCAGAATAAATTTACTAGAGCAAGACAAAAGAGTTTAACCATTAGTGACCAAGGGCGATGAACGTCGCCGATGATCGGCGGCATGTGAGAACCAGGCTAAAAACTTTTCCATGATAAGCAAAAATTCAAGACCCCAAAACAACGAATCTATGCACCTTTGTGTACTGTTCAATCTATAATCCTGTTGCTTTGAAGTTTTGCCGGACTTCCAGATCATCTGCTTTTATTGAATATGATATTACCGAGTCTTTTCTTGATATCATTGTAAATGATTATAAAAATGTGGAGTCTTGCTGTTCAGAATAGCAAATTGTGGGCGTTTCTTGCTATCCTGACTTGCTACAGCATAATGTAGCTACCCCATAAAAATACAGAGCACAGAGAGAGATGCAGTTAGATCGATGAAAATAATCTGTAAAATATATTATACATCCTACCGAGGTAAAAATTATACCGATATGTGTCATGTTATCAACTTATAACATAAAATATAATCGTTACTACATAGCTAAATCTTTAAACTACTGCAGTCTGCAACAACAAGTGTGGATTTTGCATGGAGGTTTAAGATTACCTGTTTTACTGCGCAGTGTATATACCGTACAACAGTCGACCGTCACAACTCCGAGCTTATATACTCGAATACCATTCGGGAGTATGCAACTTAAGTGCTATTCACACTGGTCGTATGAATCGGCGACATGCATTGTCTGTGGCCACTGGTGTATGAAGTGCTTTGCCTATCGAAAGAAAACACAATTGAATACTGACGAATTAAGACCTGTGTGAAACAGACTTTACAAATAGAGATCGCGATGACTCCAACGCAATCTATACATAGAGTGTGGCATGAAGTACATCTTTTAGTAGTGTGCGGAGTGGTCGGACATGCAGAGTCTGGCATGGTCGGTTATATATGCTGCGCTGTAGTGGTGTATAAATATACTACAGACGTAGACCCACATGCAGCTATGTTGCATGAGTAATGCTCAATAGCTGGGAGTTAACAGAGTGTAGTGAGTAAAATTTTTAAAGATCTCAGAAACTTTGCACTCTCCTAGACGTGTCTAATATTACTTCGCTATAGTCTTTTTTATAAATTATGCATTACTATTCAAAGCTATCAAGTGATGTTAAAGGAAGTTTGTAGGATCACGTGATCGTCATTGGCATCATATTCTGTTTTTCCCGTTGCTGAAGTGAGTCTTGCTTGAAGTTCGGTTTTCTGACTCTCGACTATGCCTGCTTTGCAGGTTGCTTATAAATGTAACCAATTAGACCTTTCTAAATTATGCCCTTTCGTTGATTGACTTACAAAAGCTGATGCTCACTTCAGTGGGAAGTCTATGCCGTTCATCAGCTGTTGTAAGCACTTAAGAATGAAGCAAGCGGCCTGCGTATATAGCGCCGTCAAACACTGTGCAGATTAGTTTTGGATAGTAATTTCATCGTGTACACTTCGCTGTTGAAGTATATCTTTTGAAGCTCTTTATTTAAAATGCATGTATGTTTATCGCTGTATTATTATCTCTTTTTTATCTGTGAATGTTTTTGAATAGAATATAGGGATCTGCACGCACCGTTATCCAAACCTAATTAAAAATTTGCTTTATATATTTACCACAATAGAGATTTGTTCATATTTCAGGAGTTATAAAATGGGAAAAATTGAAGATCAAATGACAGACACATTGCCTGACAAAACGGAGAAGGGAAGCAAAGCAAACAGGTACAGTGCACAAAGAATCTTATTGAGCAATAAAGTTCCTCCAACATGTTGGTTGTCTCTTTTGGGTTATGTTATCCTAATTAATTTTATATAGTTAATGTGCCTATCACTGCTCTGTGGTAAAAGTAATTTAATATGAGGTAGTATAGTTTTATATTGTCGAGTTTCGGATTTATCTACAGTAAAGTTTGAGGTTGTCCCGCACGTGGTCGACAGCACCAAGTATTGGTTGCACAAAGACAAATTAAAATTGAGTGGAATATTGATGACTGGTCATAATTTGAAAATACAAAATAGAAAAAGTCTTGTGCTGGCGAATCTGGCGCGGCTCGTAACGTATTCCGAAAAATGGTGGGACCGTTGTTTCCAGAAACATCGAAGAGGATAAACTAATGTTTGTTGCCGTTTATTTCGACACAATGCTGCGCTAATACTTTACTAAATTTACGCTAGAGAAAACGCTTTCTGCATGTGCTTTAATAGGTAACCATTGGGAAATGCGTCACTTTTTTGTCTCATGCTTTTGGTAGATACTTCCAAGAAACGTTTTCAAATTCATGGTTTATGAAGTGCTGCTTTTTCTGCGGCTGTTTCTTGAATTTTTTATTATAATCACCTTTACGATCTCGTTGCTTAGGCGTCGTAGATTCATCAGTCCATATTCATACTCTTAAGTCAAATCCACCAGTTCACTTAAAGTCGCCAACACAAACCCTGGAAAGTCGTTCGCTTAAATTCCTCCTTGAATGAACCTGGCTCAGAGCCCAGTATAGTGTTATCGTCTGAGTGACTAGAGCACTATGTTCGTAACCTTTATTAATGTTTTAACCTATACGATTATGTGTTGAATACTACAGAATATAGAAGTTTGTACATATATTTCAGTTGATTGTCTGGAGAAAATTTTTCGCGAAAGTTATGTTCTCTTGCGGGAGATTGCACATTTATGAAGGACATTGTCGATCGAGCTTAACAGTGTCGTCCATGATGGTACATTTTATATATTAGCGAAATTTCGAGGTTTTTTCAAATAATTTCCCACTATATGCGTATTTAAATCTGCGACTGCTGTGTGCATTGGTTACTTCTATACGTCGACTTACCTCGTGTACACGAGACTGCATATCAAGTTTATCGAAACTTTCTTCCAAAACGCGTTCATCGCTCTTTATTCTCTGCATGTGACCGGGCGCCATTCCACAACGCAGAGCGAATTTTCAGCTTTCAAGACTAAATAGAACCAACAGTGGAAGGCAATTGTACAGGATATGCAGACCAACAAGCTAAAATTGTTGAAGTGCCTCAGAATACTTGAAACAATATAGAACAGGATTAAATAAAGTTAAATGTGTTTGAAAATCGAAAATTCTCGCCAGGTCACCAAATCCCGTTCGGTGTGTTGGCTTTAAGCCATGGGATAATTTCAACGATTCACAGATGGTCACAGAGCTCCCTCATTATGATCTCTTACTTATGCAACCAGAAATTTGTCGAAATCTCAAACTAGGTCCACTCTTATAGTTCTAGCTGTATATCCTTGCTGAAATAAAGACGTTTGTACGTTTCGATGTGATTAAAAATAGACAAAAGTGCTTTAAAAATTTAGCTGTAAAGATTTTATTTTTTATTATCATTGATATTTGATTCTCATCTCATTTTATACAAATCTCTTCGAATGGATGCAAAGAATTTAGAGGAGAGCACAATTTGGGAACTATAATTTGATGTGCAGCCCAATGGCGTTCTTTGTTGAATTTGGTCCACATGTGGAAACTGGCGTGGGGTGCAGCTCCGAGATGCACCCAGACAGACGGTCTCGCTAGTTTTAACGCTTGCCAGTGTACTGATATGTTTTAGTCCTATGCACATGAACTTTTGCTCTTCGTTAAATTAAGTTTTGCTATATTTTTTTGATATTTTTGATAATATGTTATCTAACTTTTATTCATTCTATGTTCGTTTTATTCTGTTTTTCATCAGTATCTTTGATTTTGTTGTATTCTATAAATAAATTAATTGGCCTGACGTTCGAGAGCCCAAGGAATTATTATTATTGCAATTGTACATGACTTTACCGATTCAATTCGTAACAACAGCAGCTTTATTAAAATTCCCATGTGCCACAGAATAAAACATTACATTTAATTAATGATAATAATATTCTCATTGCAGATAGATAGACTAAAACCAAAACGTGACATAAACTAAAACGTGCGTGTGCAAATTACGCATTCTTCGTCCTAGTTTGATATCCCTTGATGAAAGAAACAGCAATTTTCGTCCAAGGGTAACCTGCAGCCTTTTTTTACGCTTGTGTACATTGACAATAACGTGACGTTCAGTGGGCGTCACCGAGGACACAACCCAGTGACATAACCGTCTTCTATTAAATGAATAAAATTGTTTCGCAATACAGCGAATTATAATTTTTTTTAAAGTCATCACCTTTAGGTGGCTCGTCGTTTAACATCAAATCACTACGATTAAACTTGGTAATGGCAAATATTGCTTACAAAAACATGACAATACGCCCATTTCGTTTTCTTATTGTCCTGTAATTGTTCCTGAAAAAGTTTCTGTTGGCAGCAAGAAACGTCACATTGTCAGCGTAAAAAACGTTAGCAAAAGTTTGCCGTTGGCGCTTGGACGACAATTGATAGTTCAAGCTAATATAT
>JAOBYK010313916.1:0-18803 GCA_025434845.1 Phenganax subtilis | reverse complement strand
GCCAGACTCATCCGCCATGTTTTTGGACCCCACTTTTGATCAGACGAAAAGCCTGAGCAGTGCCTCCAGATATATAACAGAGCTCAGTGGGAACGGGCGGAAAGACAGCAAGATGGCAAGTCAAGGAGGTACAGTATGTATTTATTTCCTTTTCTCAGCGATAATGTTCACTTAAAATGTCAATCGTATCGCCTTGCACCCTAATAGAGCTTGCTCGAAACGCAAAGCCAAGTAATGTTGGTAAATGCGCCAGTCTGTGACGATGATACGATATGACTAGGTAGCCCGCGTGTCGTCCACCCGCTTGTCCTCCCCGCTAAACCGTCTGCTACTCAGGCACAAAAACATCATACCATAATAAACTATAATGAACCCATGAACCTTCTGTATGGACTATGGATAGCTGTATGGACAGTGGTTTCTGTCCTTGTGCATGTCAGTTGCACTGGTTATCGTTCCTTGTCTTTTGGAGTTTACTGGTCCAATCAGAAAGCCGCCACAGACCCGATAATTTTTCACATGAGAAAACCAGGTTGACATGAAAGGAAAGTTTTTGTGATTAGTACATGGGCTTATCACCACAGCTGCACCAAAAATAACTATATCACATATTGAGTTCACTGAGGGGACTGATCAAAAATGATCAAATTGTGATCATTGCATCAGCTGCTTTGGAGAATTCCACCTGGGATGCAAGCTTTCAAGTCCAGTTTTTGTAGGTACCGTTCGTGGCATGTGGTTGTAGTAGATCAATCATACGTCCAGATTAGTGCAAAGTCTTTAGGCTGAAAGAATTGTGAAGATTTTGAAATATATTTGATTATAATTACATACAGAATTGCAGAACAGAAATAAAATACTTCAGGAACTTTTGGAAAAGAAAAAGCTTCTTGGACAACAGACTAGGTACAAAATATTTTCCTCATTTGTTGAACACATTTATTAAGCAATATCATAACAAACATCAATTTTTGTCATAGTGTTACTGCCTCTTCATTTTCACCAAGCCATCCTCAAAAGGTCCATTCAGAGGTAAAACTAGTTCAACATGTCACAAATACATATCAGGTATCAACTGCTATAATCTACAACAGTTTCAACTGTGGATTCATGTGGTGAAACTTATTGTATGCTTCACATTACATAACGAACCTAAAAATAGTTGGTTCTCTTTTAGGGTGTACGCAATCCCAGTGAAGCTCACATGTTAGCCCAAAGACAGGCTCTTGAGGTCCAACATTGAAAGTTTATTTTTAAAACTTATGAGTACTGGAACTAGCTAATATTCAGTTTTACTATTTGCTGATGAAAATATCTGTTTCAATTTTCAGTATGCAAATTCCATTTCTTGGGGTTATTTCATCACACAAGATTCTCTCCATGGTAACTTGATCTTACCAGTGATACCCAGATTTGAGTCGGACTGAAGTGAAGAAATCTGTAGTCCACATTATTGGCCAGAACTTTTAGTTAAGAGTAAAGTAGTGCATTGTCATGTGTGGTATAAGGAAAGAGATCCAGAATGCTAAGGGCATATTGCATATGCGAACAGTTGGGATTAGAATACGGGACTTCCCTTTATGCTTGAGAATGTATTGTTTGCTTGAGTGGTATAACTTTTTGGTGTATAAGATGACCAAAGCACAACTACTCTTGGAACAAATGAAAAACAGGGAATAGCTAGAGCTTTTTTGCTAATGCTTGAGGGTTAATAATGTGTGCATATGCATGTGCATGGTCAGAAAATTGTTTGTTGATGATACAATTATGGAAATTAACTAAACATGTGGAAAACAGGCTTTTTAGGCTATGTTCCAGTTTCTACAAACAATGCTCTTTTTCAAAAGACATTTTAAAGACAACTTGCGCCAGTGAAATGTTTATACTCCAACCAACAACTTGTTAGCAATACTTCACACAATACGCATGCACCAGCAATGGGAAAAACATGCTTAATTAAGCTCTGAACTGAATTAATACAAATAAGTTATTATGTACAACAGTTTCTATTCATTAAATCCAAATTCTAACATTACATATAGATACAACTGGAAGAACATATTTTCAATATGGTTTAATTGCTTTTTAGTCGACAGTTTGTGTCAAGTCCTGTTCATATCCAGGGGTGTAGCCAAGTGGGGCATCGCCCCCCAATCATTTAAGAACCTTGTTTTAAAACTTTGAAAACTGGCTAGAAATTGGTTGGGGGGCCATCTCACTTTGAGACTTAAAAATTTTCTTGAGGGAGCATGTTCTCTTACAACCCTAAAACGTATTTGCCCCTCCCCCAAAAATATCATGTCCTGGCTATGCCCCTGCTGATATCAATTTTATCTCACCTGTTTCCATGAATACAAGAGTGAGGTAACACTAAAGAACGAAAAATAATAAGTGTGGTATGAAGACACTCCCTCATTGCCCCATTTACTTTTGCGATCTTGTGCTAACCTGTGCGGAGGTGGAGTGAATAACTAACATGTTCTATGAAATAATGGGTAACGTAAACTGTACAAGGAGTCAACTCAAAATCAATGACCAAGTAAGGTAGGCTTGTTACTCGAATATTTTGCCTGCACAATATGATATGCTATGTCTCTTCATTGAACTAAATCAATTTACTTAAGGCATTTTACTATAGCTTACATGATGCAAAACTGCCTCTTTTCTTTGATTTTTTTTTCTTTGGGACGTGCATGCCTTCATGACTTTCAATCTCTGGTGGCACATCCAAGTCTAAATTATGCAAAGAATATTTCAAAGTACAAATTGAAGCATAGCATCACTAGACAAACCATCATGTGATGGTGTAAAATTTAAAAGGATGAGTCTTTGAAACAACTCTGTTGTGTTTCTATCAAGGTTCGTTGTTGGTACATCACTGTACCCTATGCCAAGCTAATCATGTCAGAACAATCCTGTACTGCCTGATAACTTACAGTTTTCCGCATCTGGGATACCAAGAGGGTCGGTTGCAGTCTCATCTTCGTCAACTGCAGATGTTGAAGCACTCTCGGGACTGTGCAGATCTTCTAGGTATGGTAGTACACTCATGCTTCGAAACGAATCACCATTTTCAAGAGGTGGAACTGGTACAAAGTTTCCAATATTTGGATGTTTCTTTTTGACCCATCTAAAAGGTTGAAATATTTCCATGCAGTGATGGTTATAGGAAAGACAGAAATCCTTTGGCACAAAAACAAGTCTAAATACAGCTCTTTGTGAGGTAAGATGCCAACGTCAGCAGAGAGTTATCCCTGTAAATGTCACTGTTGAAGGCTTCCCCACTAGTAACTGTGCACACAGGTACCTCATATGAATAAAGCATAACTAGCCATAAGAAATGGCCTGAATTAGGTCCTGCACGAGGCATATAGCCTAAAAGTAGGCTGTGTGTTCAGATAGGGACAAAGCTCTAATCGTGTTAGCTAATGCATTGCAGACTCACTGATGTAGCCGTATGTCCTGCAAGGACAGTCTCTCCGATGATTCTCGTGTCAACATACCTGCAAATACAAGAATTTGAATAACAGAGTATTTTGTGTTGCTGTGATTACGTACAGATAATTTTTAAAGGAAAATTTCATCTTCACAAATCCATGTCATTATGGTAAGACTACTAATATACAACACAACTCTACAATACCTCCAAATGAAACAAACGTACCCCGTAAAAGGCTTTCTAAACTTGAATCTACATCTTTTGGTACAGCAAACTCTCCTTTCCCAATACACTCAAATAGTTTATAGATATTTTCTGCTTCAAATGGATACAGACCAGTTGTTATATTATATCTATAAATGAAATAGATCATAGATATTATATCTGTAAATGAAACAGATCAATGAGATCATAGAAAAATTTGGCGGTTAATTCAGGAATTGATGCCTTACAGCGTGACACCTGCTGCCCAAATATCCAATTTAAAACCAGAAAAAGATTCTAAACCATTTGCAACTTCTGGAGGTTGAAATGCAGGTGAACCCTGACTTGTCCTGCAAGTATCATCTGGGGAAAACATGTCTAACCTCTACACAAGACAATAGAGATGAAATGCAACATTACATTTGATTAAGAGTAAAACTGTGGGCGTAGCAAGACGAGGGACATTTTTCTCCTATCAATTTTCATAAAAATGGCTGATTTTCGACAACGAAAGTCTTTAAACATGAAATATAATCCATGAGTCTTTGTAAGTAGCATTACAATAATTACCTAATGTTCGCAGGGAGAAAATGAAACATTACTTGCCTCTGCAACTCCAAAGTCACTAATTTTTAAAGTACCATCAGTTGCAACAAGTAGATTACTAGGCTTGATATTTGTACTTGGTCAAGAAATAGGAACATTGATTATAAGTCAATCTTGTGAAACAGCTTCAATGGCAATGATGAATTTTAACATGAATCAAAGATTCAAAAGGATATCTTTATGGATCACTCCTTGCCCATGCAGATATTCCAAGCCATCCAGCAGCTGACAAAAATACCTACAATACAGTACATAATAGTACTACTATTATAGCCTACAATGCATAATAAGCACCTGGAGACATTTATACTGTCGGAATAACCTTCAATGGACAATGTTTAATTGCTCTTTACCCACAATACATAAGTGGTAACTGTTTTCATGCAGACTTTGTGAGAACTATTGGGGATTTTTTAGGCTAGATAGTCAGGGGGGGGGCTAGTGCAGTTTAGCGGACACCTTACGCCACTTACCACTAAAAATATATGTATATTTTTTAGAACGATGAGTCCGCAACCCCACCCAGCATTGTTAGTGTAATATATTGGAAAGTCAGCGGCATAAGGTATCCGCTAAACTGCATTCTAGCGAGTCGGGGGATACTCACCCATGGGCTTGCCAAATTGGAAACTTATGACTCTCAATGCTCTCAAGCATCTCTTGCAGTTCTCCAACACAATATTCAAGTACCATATACTTGTGAAAAGTTAAGTTTAAAAAACATAACAAGCAACACACAATAAAAGACAGTAGAATGCGTGATAAAATGTAATAATTAAGTTTTTTGAATGTTCACATGGTGATTAAATAGCTAAAATAAGGTTTTGTGGAAACAACACCTTAATTTATTAATGCAAAGCTTTGGTTCATAAGCCGGACTGTCATCATTGTAAAGCAAACTTATTGGAATCACACGTCACTTTTAAATAAAAAGTGTCGGGATCAGTAGTTCACGTCATTTGACCAAATAAACAGTCAAAGTTGCACGCATGCATAGACAAGAAGAGCACAATTTATTTTGCATGTTAAAGAGAGTACGCCAAGTGCTGTTTAGTGGTTTACCCTCTTTTGCAATAGTTTTGTGTGTTGTTTCTACATGATGTTTCCACAAAACCTTATATTAGCCATTTAATAATTACTTCATTTTTTATCAGTGCATTATGAACCTACTAGCTCAGGCTCTAGGGAAAGTCTTAGTGGGGAGGAACAGGTGTTAAGACTTTTTCCTGCACCCAAAGACTGTGAGAAAAATATATTAGTTTAAAAACTTGTCAACATTATGATGTTATCATATAAAGATATAATTTCTCTTTTTCTTCACTGTAAATCACATCAATAAGTTCAATGATGTTCTTATGTTTCAACCTCTTCAATAACCTCAACTCCCTGAACAAATGGAAGCCACTCTTGTTACCAGTTTATCTATTGATTTATTATCGAATCATGACCAAGTGCAATTCTGCAGACTAAGAATACTCATAATAAAATCTTGAGAAACTTGCCCAGTTGCCACACTGCAGAGTATGGCCGATATATGAACAAGATCTTGGGTGCACAATCTACCCGCACCTGACGTGCAGGTGCGCAAAATTGCTTAATCTTTCCTAGGTGCGTCAGCCGACAAACATGCTCGTTTCCTTGATGCTTGCTGTTTTACTTATCATTTCGATTTTTGTTTGTTTTTAACACGTTTCTTCCATTGAACATCGAATGTTTGATACGGAATCACTAAATCAGCTGCTTAATGGCAGTGGGCCATCAGGTCCGACGTCAGGTGACGTGTGCCTACAACATGGCTGAAATTGATCAAGTGTGCAAAAAGTCTTTTTGAATTTTGAACTTGGGTGCACTACTGCCACACTCTGCAGTTCGGCCCAGTTGCTATGTCGATGTAGCACACCCCGCTGTGCCCCTATTTGTTTTTCAACTCTAACACCACATGTTTTACTCTTCACATGGAAACCTTGACATCTTAGTCACTTAACATACTATCTGTCAAAGTCTTGTTAAACTATTAGGATGGAAGAGTTGCATCCTGCTTAGTTATTTTTCACCATGTTTCATAATTGTAATGATTGTCATAACAAGACCCTTGCATCTTAATAGGTTAAAAACACAAAAGATGCACTTTTCTTTTCAGTGTAATGAAAAATACTTTCCTCTGCACATTTTCTTCGCCATTTGGTATTCGTCTTAACCTCCTCTTCTTCATAATTTTCACAGCACGTCTCCTCAATGTTTTCATATCTAGAAGTTCTTTAACTTTACCATAAGATCCTTCCCCAAGCATATCACCCATTAAGTATTGTCCAATCACTTTAGCTTTTCTTTTCTTTGGTTGATAAATAATTAAATCAGAGTCTACTCTCTTGATGAATACAGACGGTTCATCTTCACCAAGCCATGAACGGGCTGGGCCATCCACAGAGTCGCCCTCGCACAAGTCGCCCAGATAAAAGCTTGTGCTTTCCTTTCCGATCATGCTCTCCACCATCTCCAGAGCAACGCATGAGTTATAAAAAACGCTTAATATTGAAAGAAAAAGGTGACAGAAACTTTAGTGCTCTGCAAACAACTTCGGAAGCCATATCTCAAATCAAATCAAGCACCTTTATGCTTCCACTATGTCAAATCAGAATTCTGAAATCATGCTTTTCATGTGTTAGTGGGCCTAATAACAGGCCTAACACCAAGTATTCAGTATTGAAAATCCAATATGGCGGAATTTGGCGAATCTCGGCTTGAAAATGTTGTTGAGTACAAAATCTTCAGTTTCCTTTCGACTGACGTACAAAGTGAAAAAACTATAGACGTTAAAGATACTTTGTATGAAGTTTTATCATTTGCTCAATCTCTTATCGGCGAGTACATTTGGCATAACGAGTGCTTTCACTTGGAATGTCAAGAGTTGAAACACCCGAAGGCGAAGGAAATAGAACAGACGGAAAACGTTCGATTTCTGGAGGGGTCAACAAACTTTGGTGATAATATTGAAGACGAATGGTTCATAGTATACCTGTTGTTTAATATAACCAAGCAGTTTCCGTATGTTGTTGCTACAGTATCGGATAATGACGGGGAGTTTCTTCTCATAGAAGCAGCTGATTACCTTCCCACTTGGTTAGAACCGGACACAAGTGAAAACAGGGTGTTCATTCATCAGGGTAATCTGCACATCATACCATTCCCGGGAAAACCTTCAGACGTTACAGTATTTCCTGTGGGAAAGCCTACTATTGATCAAGCACTGGCAATTCTCAAGATGAATTCTAAAGAAACTCTGGCTTTCCCTTGGATTCAAGAGCCCATCATAAAGAAAATTCAAGATTTTTCAAAGAAACCTCGAGATTGTTTTCATCATGTGTTGTGTTATATTCCAGCTGAAGTGAAGTATCTGTTGGAAAGAAAGAGATCTCTAATTTCTCCAGCAGTTTCAGCTTTTGTTCATAGAGATCCAATTGAGATGAACACATGTTTGAAACAAACGCATTTCAGTTTAGATTCACTCGTACCTTATCGTGTGTGTTTCACAAAGTTCTTGTATGGTCAGCTGGTGAAACAAAACTTTGTTCCTGACAAGTTTGCTTCTCAACGTCTTCCTTCGATTTCCAGCCCAATGTATAAAGGACACTTGATTGGACTCCAGGTAACATATGGTTTTGAAATAATGTGCAGCCAACAAGGTGGTTACATAAATGAAGAAACGATGTCCAACATTCCTGATGGTCAAGTGTGGAAGAAGTATTTGGAGTCTCTAACAAAGCATGGTTATTTTCAAAATGAAGTTGTTGGATCACGATTATATGTGCAACTGCTGGAAAGTGCAAAGGAATATTTCACGCAACTCTCTCATGGGCAAAGGCAAAGCAAATCTAATGAAATAAAGAAATTACTTGAAGAGATGCCAGCACTTGATTCTGCTCAATCTATCCCTACACAGTTTTCTCCTGATGATGATGAGAGCTGGTTAGAACTCTCTATGCAAGAATTAGACTCAATTTTGTCTGAGTATGGTCAGCCTACTTCATCAGCAGGCAAGGATGTTGACTTGAGAGAAATTGTGAGTGGAATGAACTCATTTGTGGAGACCATATCCAGTTTTGAGGGAGCAGAATTTCCATCAGAGCTCAGTGAGGAAGTACGATTTGATCCTGATGGATTCATGCAATTTTTCACAAATCCACCCAAGAATAGTTCTAGTTCTGATGATGATTCATACATCAGTGATTTGAGTGATGCAGATGAACAGATGAGCAGATACACTACTGCAATGGACAAGGAACTTTCAGCGACAAATATTGGGAAAAGTTTTGTCAAGATGCAAGAGAGCAGAGACATGGCAAAAAGCAGTAAAGATGACATTACTGCTACACCAGACACAACCGAAGAAATGAAACCAGTTGATATTGATTTAAATTTGGTACAAAACTTTCTAGAATCTTATTCATTACAAGAAGGATTACCTGGCCCAGTGTCAAACATTCTAACGTCCATGGGAGTAAATCTACCTGACAATCTTCCACAATCTGATGAGAAATAACGAAATTTTGATGTTATCAGAATATCCTGCTATACTATTGACAAGTTAGGAAGTCTTTTGTCAAGGCATTCCAATAGTTATGTACACACTGACATGAAGTTCTAATTGATAAATGATACATTAATTTCATGCATGAGGTAACTAGCAACATTGCCCTAAACTCTCGCTTCCAGAGTTGAGCCAGCTCAAAATAAATGAAAATCAGCGAGAGTTCAGAAAATGTTGCCTGCATGAATATCTACGTTTTCAAATGAAAAATTTAAAAAACAGTAAGCATTGTTCTTGGCTATAAATTCCTAAGTATTACTTTTATTTCTATTTTGCATATTCAGTTTTATTATTGTTCAAATTTATTTAGTCATCCCATTCATCTTCTTCATCCTCAAAATCAGAACCACTTTCATCATCTTCATCTGAAGATAACAAAATATTATTATACTGTTATGTAAATACCAACAATACAGTATTAATGACTTTCACATCCATGAGAAGTTCATCACTACTTGCAAAGATGACACAACAAAAACACACTATGAGCGCACAAGAAGGTCGTTTGCTACGTTCTTTTACCTCAGTTACGACATCTAACTGAATACCTCAAAGTGATTTTTCAACTTTACTAACATACCTGAGGAATGAATTGCTTTTGATCTCTCCTGTAAAGCTCGTGCCAATGCTCCTGCAATACCATCTAAACCAGCATCTGAACCTCCTCCTTTAGATGCATTCTCTTCTTGACTTACCTAGGAACACACAAAAAAATAATCGAATAAACTTGGAAATTCTATCCTTTACACGATAAACTTCATGTAACCTCAACTAGGCCAGAGTATCTATTTACAGCATGACCATTCAAGAGTCACAACATGAAAATCACAACAACATGCAGGATTAATGGCTTGAGTACTGAGTTTTCATATCCACAGCCGCATACCGATTTAAGTTTCACACCACTTCTGATATCACTGAGCAAGTTAGTGCGACCATCACCAGAACCATTTCTATCAGACCCGGCTGAATCCACCTTTTTTAAAGTAGTACCACTCTGTATTTGAGATAGCAAGCCTGCTCTATTGCCACCAACTGGTGGGGGTGGAGGTGGACCTCCCCCACCGGACATCATCGGGGGTGGTGGAGGGGGTGCAGGGGCACCTGAAAAAATAACATGTTTATCTGTTTCTCTGAAATTTGATTACTTATCATCAACTTGAGAATGATGGATCAGGATGACTCATACGGAAAAATAGCATGGATTTCCTGATAATAACATCAAAAGTAAATGCAGCCAAGGTTGAGTAAAATTATTACTAATGCTAGCAGTCCATCCAACACCATTTTTATCCAAAGCAACATATCATCTGCGATTTCTCATTTGTAGTACAGTGATCATTTAATCACATTTTTATTACATCAAACGACATTATGCAGTTTTCAACAAAACCAAAAACTACTAGTCCTACCTGGTGGGGGTGGTGGTGGTGGTGGTGGAACACTGCCTGTGGGTGGACCGCGTGGGGCACCCCTAGATGGAGGAGGTGGTGGTGGTCCACCTCTAGAAGGAGGAGGTGGTGGAGGTCCTGATCCTCTTGAAGGTGGAGGTGGTGGGGGAGCAGATGGACCTCGAGAAGGTGGAGGTGGAGGAGGTGCACCTCTGGGTGGTCCATTGCCTCTTGCAGGAGGGGGAGGGGGTGGCATGTCTGAAAGTTAAAAATTGTATTAGTTTGACAGAATGCCACCCTGTCATATATTGGCACTTATTATGGCAATGAATAATTGACATAACAAATTTGATACTTTCACATGTCAGACAAATTGAAACTTATTGATGTCAACAGGCAAACTTTTCATTTGCTTTTGCTATGTGGCCTAAGCAGCTAAACATTAGCATGAGGTGTGATCAGTGAATCTAAAACATGTGCACATGCACAGACACCATACTGAAATGCCTGGGTCCCGGAAATGAGTCACGATTTACATTCAGATCACCCAACAATGTAAAGAGATAAAATCAAACTGAACCATACCTAGAGATGGAGGGGGAGGTGGCAAGTCTCGATTTTGAGCACTGAAACTCTCCACTCCACCATGTTTCTCAACAAAGTCATAAATAAATTTGGCTGTTTCTTGGTCATTTAATTCATTGTCAGTCACACCAGCTTTTGAGAAAATCATTTTCCAACTGTCGTCAAGTTTATTTATCTAAAGTAACAATGGTTTAGTGTCAATGATGTGGCAAAGGAGTTGTAAATGATTTGAATTTGGAAGTAAAAAACTATCCAATAATGAAAAGTCCTCCACATTGTTACATAAAAATTCTTACATCAAAACCTTCTTGAGGATCCCATCCAACATGGCCAACATGTCTAAAAAAAATCAAATTTAATAATACTTACTATTCCGTTTTTTATTCATTTTAGTTCCACCTTCACCTACTGTATTTGCGAACGACTAGAATTTCACCATACTTCCCAATATTAACGATCTAATTTTCACTTAACTTTGACTGGTTAAGCCATTGATACTAATGCATCCAATGTAAACATTGTACTCTGTCTAATGCCAGACAACTTTAATTAATAGGGAGAAAATCCTGTTATTTATAGAGTTGATCAAGGTCCCATATGAGAAGACAAAATATATTGACATTTTCTTACTGAAAATTGCTTGGCAATCCAATATCATCTTTTGTGATCTTTTTAGCTTTGTTCTTGTTTTTGTTCTTATCCTTTCTTGGTTTAGCTTTTTTCTCTGCAGTTGATAGTGTTGGAGATATTTGCCCAGATGACTGATTGTTGTCTAAAAATACCCAGGAAACAATGAACAAAATATCTTTATATTTCCAACTGACAATCTGGAATAAAACTTGCATTCATCTGTTCACTTATTTCGATTGATAATCTGGCTCTGTAGGAGTATTTGCCTTCCTTGCACTATCAATGTCAATGACTTAAATGTACAATATTCTATACCCAAAGAAATAGAAGATCTGGACAGACGATCTTTGACGTCAATATCACCACCAACTGCAGGAGGTGGAGCTGGTTCTCTTCTTGTTTGATTTCGTCTCTCTAAAGAAACGAGAATTAAATTTATAAGAAAATATAGAATGAGAAATCTAACTTTGCACAACTGTCATAAAACTTGATCCTAGCCCTATGTAGAGCTGTGCAAACTCTGGGTTCTTCACCTCCGGCTCCAGCCAAATAAACTCCGGCTTCGGGAAAACAAACTCTAGATCGATAAAAAATCTTCCTGCTCTGGCAAAACTGCAAAAATTCGAACTTTCATGGAAATTTTTCATTGTAAAGTGGAACCACTCTCATACATAGAATGAAATATTTTCACGCGAAATTTCGCTCTCCGTCGATACTAATCGCGCGTTGTTCAGAGTATATTTCCATCGGACATTTATCCTATTTAGTGGGACATTTACCAAAGTCCGATAGTAGTCTGCAGCACAAATGAATGCTGCCAGAGTTTTGCCGGAGCTGAACAAACTCCGGCTCCGGTGCAAAGCACTAGCCCTAAGGAAATAAAGCATATTTCATTGCTCATTCCATACAGTACTATCAGAGATCAAAATGCCACCAACTAGACTTTAAAAGGTAGCAAGTATTCATCAAAAACAAAAACACTGACCGTTACGTCTATTTTCTTTTGCTTTTAGCTTCTTTTCAATTTCTTCTCTGAAACTAGCAGCCTCAAGTTGGTCACAAAAATTCAGTCCTGCTTGACATTTCTATTCAGAAATTATAATAACATCTCACCGTCAGCATGTAACCAGGAAAGATTATTTGTATTTGAATATATAGAGTATTAACGGCCGTGCTTACATCTGCAGTAAAAGTATGGAAGTAAGGTTTTCGTGCAAAGTATTTGAAACCATTATATAGTTCTTGTTCCCACACCATCTTATTTTCCTAAAACATGAATTTCCAATCAGAATAAGATATGATAGATAATGCAACACTATAGACCCTTGAGCACACCATAATGTACCCACCCCACTTATATACCTACTCTGTGCAACAAAAGAAAATTTATTTGTCAAGGAAACTCTTGCTAGTCAATCAGTTAACTAAACTACAGTATCTATTTTATTCACCAGAGGAAAACACTTGAAGTGCAAATTTGGCTCACTGGCATCGATAGACTAGTATATTTTACTCTACCTAAAACCAGACAATATTATGACCCTTGTTTCTGAATCATGGTAGGAGTAAGTTTATGACTTTACGAATTGAAACACAGATCTTGCCCAACCGTTGATATTTGAGCACGATTGAGTAATCTGTCTACTGCATTCTGACTATACCTGGATATGAAAAATTCGAATAAAATAGGATCTCTTGGTGTTGTCTTTCACGAAACAAGCCACCCCACAATGCTGTTTCGTCCATCTGTCAGGGGAAGTAGACAATGCCAGATGGAGCTGAACTACAGATGTTGAAAGAGTCTAAAAATATACAGGAAGCAAAAAATGGCTGAATATGGCCTACGCTATCTCAATTAGAAAAAAATTATTCATAGTTGCAACATCCCATACCGTACAACGCTTTCCCACCAAATTAAATACGATATTGTTTTCATTCTCGTTGATTATGTTCGACGGTTTGTTGTGGACCTCTGGTCTAGTTCTCGGTTGATTGTTCGTCATGCTTTATACTAAACTCCTGTTTCTTCGGAACGAATTAAGGAGTGTTTAGCCATATTTGTCACCCCGTCCCCCCCCCCGAAATATATATAAAATTCCACAAGAATGGCAATATTCCATGCAATATGCCTTCACACTCATAACCGTTATATTTCAATATAATCAGCTTGTAAAAGCATTTTACGGATATGTCTCTGTAATCACCTATCTTTGCTTGTGGTGTTAAAGCGAACACAGTGAATTGGCGGGGTAAAGTCAATGTTACTGGAGGAAAATTTAGGAAAATTTTTAATCTATTGGACAAGGAGCATCGTAAAGAATTTGTTTTATTCAGCATTTCATATTCTTCCGGCACTGGCTCTCAGTCCCCTTCGAGTCTATGCACTGCCTATAATGCGCATGCGTCTGAGATGTAAATAAAGAAATATTATCGAAACTAAACGTTAAATTTTATGAATTTGCGTATATGTAATAGTATTTCGCAGTATTAATATACTTTTTGGATTTTTACGTTACAAGTTTGTATTAATTTGAGCTATGAGAAGCTATGGACACTTTGGCATCGGCAAATGAGTCGTTAACTCGGTCGTTAATGAGAAAAACTCAAGTCAGCATTTGTAATATTGTAAAAATTGTTGACAGTCGTCTGTGTGCGGTAAGAATTTTATGGACGTGACTGATGAACATTGTAAAGAATGGTCATATGAATGAATTCATGTCAATGATTCATGTCGACGTGTCGTGTTTGTGACTTTATGTACTGGATAGATATGTATTAGATAACAGATACATAACTGTCTGTTATATCATTTTCGTATAGCTGTAAGTACCAGTCAACGGTTTACACTTTACCTCAGAGAGTGGGTATGGTCAGCAAACAAAAAAATCTAGTATGCCATGTGGTTTAGTTATAGCAGATGTAGTTTTTGTTAACGTGTGGTTTAATCATAAGTAATTGACCATTGCCTAAAGACACAGTTACATATGTTGTATATTTTACATTAGTCCAACTTCATTTCAAAAATTTCTTATGTGTAATCCTGAATATGCTTTCAACATGGTCAAACCAGGGCCTATTTTACAGTGTTGAAGTTTCAACATGGAATTAGATGTGCTACAGAAGTGAAATAGATGAAATACACAGTCGAGAATTCCAAACTGCCTTTGCAACAAAATTAACAAGGCACAAACATAGCTGGATCAAATTTTTCTTGAAACACCCCATATAACAATTCGAAGATGATGTGACAGAGTGATGTCATTGATGACACCTGCTCTGAAGTGTGCAGCATTGAAATTTTGTTAGAATAGGCCATGTGTCAAACCTAGTGTATTTTGGTCTTTTTGTGAAGGTGGTGCTCTTAATACTGAACATAATTAGAAAGCATTTCATGTTCTTCACAGGTGAATTATGGACAAGTTTCGTGGCACTCATTATGAAAGACTTCAATCAGATGATGAGGAAGATAATGAAGATTTACCTCCCCAAGTTCATATCACTGCACCTGGAGGGGAGGAGTTGGGGAGAAATGGTACTTATGACGATATTACTTTTTTCCTCATTTTTTCTTAGCTTAAAACTTTTGGAATTGTGTCCTAATGAAATGAATTGATCAACCCATTGAGTGGCATCGTCTTTTAGTGCTTGCCACTTCATTTTTTTAATTTGTCTAACTAGTGTTAGACAAATTACTTGTTATGATGAGACTCTTTTACTCAATAGGACTACACTATCTGCCAATTTTTTTTGGTAACTCATTAAGTAGCAATGCACTCTTCCTGTTTAATATCAAACCATTTTACTCGTTGGGGTAAAACTTTTTATACTGCCTTCCAACAGCAGTATGGAATGGTAGAATAGCATATTGCATGACTTTATTACCTCAAAAAATTGCTCAAAAAATGCATGTTTAATAGATGTTTTCAATTCATGAAAGAACACCTCACTGATTTTATTCCAACACAAGAAGCTGAGCAACTAAAATAAAATGGTAAAAATACATTTTAAACCAATGCACAGTATGACAATTGATTCCATGTATCTTTATGCTAGGTAGTCGATGGAACCATATAGAAAATCTGGATGATTTTTTCATAAGAATATCCTTCACACCTCTTTATATATTATTAGGCATGTTAGATTCTAGGTTATTATTGCAATTACTAGGGATGAGCCGATAATCGGAAATTAATCGGAAAAGGCCAATAATCGGTTATTTTTAGACATATAAGTTATTGGCCGATTGCATGGTCATTATCGGCCGTCTGATCAACGTATGTAAGTAGCATTATTTTTTAAGAAAATGTGCGGCATAGTTAAGGTTTGGGAGTAATGATAAGTCAAATGTTGACTCTTTTTTGTGAAAAGTGTAAAAGGATAAAAACAAATGAGTTTTGTGTTATTAATTTTGGTGCCATGTGCAATGTAAGAAGTTACATAGATAAGAAATACATCAATAAATATCAGTAACAACTGATAAATCTTCCGATCTCATCAAAAATCGAATCAGAATTTATCGGATCGGTATATTGGTCTTATGCTTGATCAGCTCATCCCTAGCAATTACGCTAAGCAATGATGATATAATGGACACAAGTTGCTAGACGATTGTTGCAAAGAAAAGATTTGTTGATCATACATTTTTCTTAACATCAAAACGTCTATGATTACCATCAGCAAAATGGATTTACCTGCATATTAATGAAAAAATGTTTGGAATTGATGTAAGTATGGCAGCGTTGAGTTTCCATCGTTAATAATTTTCACTTTAAAAACCTGGTCACATGTGGTAAAAATTTCTTTTTTCTAGGCAATACATTTTCATTGTTCTTTTCACTACGTTTTTGATATTTTGCGTGGACTATCATAAACTGTTTACTGACAAAGATCCTGTTATTCTAGACTGCATTAATTTTTACAATGTTCGACAGTAAGTTGTTTTGAAATAATTGCATACACTAATCTGTTTCTAATCTCTGCACTGATACATCAATTTGTCATGATACTAATCTCAATAATTTTATTGGTTTATTTTCAGTGCAAATGGTGTCATGGTGATGTTCCTAATTATAGCTTTTCTCTTTTGGACAATTCGAGTTGCAAAAGTATTCTTGTACATTTTTAAGCTGTTGGAAATTAAAGCATTTTATCGAGATGCACTTCATATTACTGAGGTAAAGTATTTCATAAGTAGGTCACGTTTGGAAATACTTATTTGTGTAATTGAAAAGAAATGCATTTTGAAAGCAGTTTTGAAACATGGTAAAGGCGTTCATAAGAGTTTCAAAACTTGGTGGTATTTTTCAGAGTAAACTAGCGAACATGCAATGGAAAGACGTGCAACAAAAACTGATTGATGTTCAAACGGAACATCAAATGTGTGTGCATAAAGCTGAGCTCACAGAGTTGGACATATACCACAGGATATTGAGATGGAAGAATTATCTCATTGCAATGCAAAACAAAGGAGTGATCTCATGTGTTTACAGTTTTCCAATTATTGGCAAGCGAGCTTTTTTAACTGAAGGAATGAAATACAATTTGAAGTTAATCCTTTTTTGGGGGCCCGATGCTCCTTTTCAAGACTCATGGAAATTAAAACCAGAGTACAAATCTTCATCAAACAGACAGCAATTAGCTGAAAGGTACAGGCGATGCGCGCCAGTGTTTCTTGACACATACTAGCGATGTCATTGGCTGCAAAAGTATAAGTTTATAGTTTAATTCAGTATGACACCATATTACAGTAATTACGTCATATGCAACATCAAAACAAGACTCGATAGCCTGAACGAGAAAATCGAGAAAATATAAACTAGCACTGGTTAATAAACCTGGTTTTTAATAAAATCCAGGTTTAAAGACTTTTTATATTGCGTGTGACCCAATTACTGACTCTTTTCTTTCAGACTTTCTAAACGAATATTATGGCTTGGCATTTTAAACTTTGTGCTACTTCCTTTTATATTTGCTTGGCAAGTGTTGTATTCTTTCTTCAGCTACGCAGAGGTACGACATCTGACTTATATTTCTACTCGGAAAAAAAAATAGTGTAATATATATAAACAGATTTTATGGAACGTGTACTCGTTGGCAGAGGTTTTCAATCTCTGAATGCTCGTGGTTTTCTTGTAGATGATAAAAAGATCTCCTGGTACTTTTGGGGCACGACATTGGTAAATATTTCTTTCTAGTTCCCAAAATATTTACCATCAAAGCAACGTGGTAGTCTCGAAGTTTAAACTCAGGTTAAGTACAATAAAATAATTTACATATATTTCAGGTCCTATTATGGACGTCTTTTTCTGAGGCATTTCAACGAGCTGGATCACGAGTTTCAAGTCAGGTATTGCTTCGTGTGTTCTAAAACGTTATTGTCGAAACTTCTGTTACTATAGGGTAGTCTGAACGGTTCGTTTTAAAGTAATTATTTTTATGTTTTTGTATACGGATTTTTGTATTCTGTTTGATTGATAGTACATTTTGTAATTATTTTTCCAGATTGAACAAAGCTTACTTACCTGCTGTTGAATACACTAATATTTTCACTTCACCAATTTTGGCTATTATATCCAAGTATGTCATTATATGAAACCACAAGGATTGTGTGTAGTATAGCTATCGTATTGCAGTCATGGAAACTCTGTTCATGCTGTGTAAATCTGTTGAAGTACTCTATATCTATTTTCCTCAACATGAAGGTCAAGGATTGTACTTAAATATATATAACAAAGATGGAGATTTTGCATGGAAAGTATACCTGACACAGACGCTTGTTCATTGTTTCAAAAAATTATATCTTTTTTCAGGAATATAGCGTTCGTTGCAGGTTCATTTTTCGCCGTGTTAACATGCCTCTCAATTTATGATCAAGATGTCTTTAGAGCTGAGCATATGTTGACCACAATAGCTGGGTTGGGTAAGACTATTTTCAATTTATTATATCGTCTGGTTTTTTTATAACTGGATTAGAAAGCGTGAAAGGTGGTTAATGTTTATTGAAGCGTTGTTTCAGCATACATGCAAGATTACTTTTTTCACTCAGTGAATGAATGTTTCTCTCTCAGGTCTTATTGTCAAGATATGCTATGGTTTCATTCCTGATGAGGTGAACCTAGATTTAAGGCCGGTTTACACTTTCAAAGTTTCTGTGATCAAAGTAGGAACTTTTCACAGGAAAATTCTAGGTTCTGAAGAATTTGTAAGAAATATCAGAGTAAAGTAGTTCAATGTTGAGCGCTGTGGTAGTTCCCTTAAATGGTCTTAGCAAATCCTTCAAAACTTAGGATTTGCCTATCCGACATTTCCACTTTGATCACAGAAACGTTGACAGTGTAAACCGGGCCATATGCTGGTATTA
>JAOBYK010313805.1:0-18806 GCA_025434845.1 Phenganax subtilis | reverse complement strand
AAGCTTACGACCAGGGCTCCAATGGTCAAAACCGACAACAGTTGCGCCGCAGTTAACGCCAGAGCTGGCGTCTTGTTACTAATGTAATCTGTGTGACGCCCCTCATGAAAATCATCTTTGGGTGATGAGGGTCGCGTGTTTAAATAAAGTTATTCATTCATTCATTCATTCATTCAAGTTATAGGGTCAAAAAGAGCGTTCAAAAATAGGTCATATTTCGGTGGCTTGGTCTTCATGGCAGCTTACAATTTCGCTTCAAAGATGGCGGCAAAGTTATCGCTCCAGTCTTTTTAGAGACCACTGTGGATCGGGGGTCTTTGATGGGGAATGTGTCACACTCCATTGTCACGATACTTAAGAGAATGATTCAACAATAATACAAATTGCTTAAGAAATATTTTCAGACACTTTTCGATATCAAAACAGTTCGAATCGCCTTTGTGGTACCTGAATAAATAAATAAATAAATCACAATAATTTGAGTTTAACGGCCTGTAATCTTTAAGTGATACCAAGACGCGATCTCTTTTTTGGCTTTGATGGCTGCAGCCGCTTAATGGAGGTTTCGCTTTGTCATGTGATGACGTATTTCTTTGTAGCCGGAGGAACCGAGAGAGTCGCGCACAAAATAACACGGTGCCACAGAATACCAGTGTTTTTACTTTTTCAATAAAATTTGGAGGAAATATGCTATACGCTTTAATTTAGTGAATATGTATTAGTTTTAGCATAATTAAACATATAAATACAAAAAATTGATATTTTCGGATATATCCCGTTTAAAGAGAAATTAAATTCGGTGCTTTTGATGCTTTTTTCTCTTAATGCCCGTAAAATCTGTAACATTGAAAGTAAGTTTGCAAACAAGCACAGTCTATGTTGATCACACAGATCACTATGTCATAAATTAACTCTTAACAGCCTGATTAGTACAACTATATTTATTTCTGAAACTTAGGAGTTTCTATTTGTAGCAGCAAATAATTTGACTGGTATTCTGTGGTACATGTATGTATTTATATATATTTTCAACGTCTAGGTGAAGGGGAAAAATACACGAACACATTTTAATGAATATATTGTATTTTACTAAGAAAACACCATAAGAATAGTATTCACTAGACTTGTACAGTGAATACCCCTGCTATGTAGCCAAATTAGGTACCACTGGTTTTCTGGAGTGTTTTTAACATTTACTTTTCACCGAAGGTAGCAATGTATTTCTTATATCCAACAGTATATTCAACACAACATGCCACACCAAATTCTGGTACAATTTGATAAGCCGTTCCATACTTATTACATGTTTTTTTGCACCGGTATTCTGTGGTGGATTAGGATTTTTTCCATAAATGTTCAATTAAAAAAACAAAGAGTTGGACGACAAATAATCCTAAACCCCCTGGGAAGAAAAAACACAATGAAAAACTATAGTAAAAAATATTAACAAGCCATGTTTTAGATATTTTACAAATGATATGAGACGTGCAAATTTTTTTTATTCTGTGGTACATACACCTGTAAAGAGAAGCCTTGGTGACCTAGCATCGAAGCACAGCAATTTGCTATGCCTTACACTAGACTTAATCACGAGAACTGAAGCGCTTGAAATGTCTATTGCCCAATGTGAGATTATCGCGGAACCTCTGGATAAGCAGTGTTATGCCTTTCGGCACAGTTTATTTAGTTCGCGCCATAACGTGATTTAAGCGAAATTCTATTGGCTAACTAATATTGTGGCGGAAGCACATGATTATTGCTTTATTATGGGGAGTTGTGTAATAGTTTAGGCGATGCGAAGCATTCTTCTTTTACCACACTTTTACTACACTATCGATGCTGTCACTAAGGTTGAATTCCTCGGTGTGACGATAAATTCAAAACTGTCATGGGATGATCATATTTTCAAACTTGTAAAAAAGGCGTCGCGAAAGATTTACTTCTTGGTGCAATTAAAGCTAGCCGGATTACCACCAGCTGAACTAGTCCTCTTCTACTGTGCCTGTATCAGGTCATCCTTAGACTATGCTTGTCCCGCCTTCCACTATGCTTTACCGAAGCACCTTCGTGACGATTTAGAACAAGTGCAGAGAAGAGCCTTGGGTTTAGTTTTCCCAGGTGTACCGTATCATGAAGCCACAACCCTGGCTAAAATTAAATCAATTGATGGTCACCAGAAAGAACTGACTGAACGGTTGTTCAAGAAAATTTTACGCGATCCTAGCTGTACACTTAATAAACTAATTCCTAACACTATTGATTACATTACATATGACTTAAGACACCAAAGAATCCTTGATGTTCCTGTAGACACAACGTTTTTTAAACTACTTTATTATATCTAGTAGTAATAGATATAATAGAAATGAAAGTTTTTTTAACTCCTTTTTTTCCTTCAAGTTCTTAAATTTATAAATTGTAAATTACTTAGTACTTTTTAATTTGTTAATTCGTATTTTAGAATTATTGCTGTAATAATTCACGCAATTCAGCTTATGGCTGCAATGTGATTTTCATTAAACCTATGTATCTATATCTATCTATCTATCTAATAAAATAGACGTGTTATTTCTACGGTTATACTGCTAATGAAGGGTCTCTCAAGGCCTGAAGTATCAAAACAAGTTCGTATAATTTTGCTCTTTCAGAACAAATCGGCTTGCTTTCCGAGCACTGCAAAAACAAAGCAGTAGACTGGAAACGAAAAAATTGGCCCAAGTCAGTCTCTGTCCAATAACAGGGTCGTACACGTAGTCATATCGAAAGCCAAGCTCTCCAAGATTCAAAGACTACGCCGCATTGCAATTTTACCGAAGGAAGGTGGAGAACTTTTCTCTCATTTTTTCCGCTAGATTGTTCATCTCCATGACTTCGTGCTCTAAAGCTTGCACTAAATCTTCAATAGCAGGCGACCTAGTTCTCTGTCGCCATCTTTTCAACACCGCAAAACATTTGTTTACGCAACCTTCAGTAATACTAGCAGCATTGCTAATTTCACAGTCAGGTACATTCAAAACGTGCCCGAATTTTTCAAAATCAGTTGCAATCCTCTGCGCCAACCATAATAACGCCGGATCTGAAACGCGTTCCCGTTCGTTTAATAAACTACGTATGATATCAAAGCGCCTCACATCAGCGCTTTCTAAAATCGTCGTAATCTTCTCCCACTTTGGTACCTCTCCTTGGTTACATTCAGCTTCTCTCCAAAATGACATGACCTTAATATTGCCCTGCTCTGTTGGCATGCCTTGCTTGATCGCGTCTACATCGTTAGGATCGCATCCAAGTAATATGGCGACTTTGTCCACGTCTACGTTCAACTGACGTGCTAGCCATGGAAGATGGTGCTTTGCAATTTTATCATCAAATGATGATATTTCTGCAATAAGAACTTTATTGAAGTAGCAAGTTTATACTACCAAGGAAAAATCTACAGTAAGAACTGAACCCACCACGTGTCTACATGATAAAGCAGCTTACCTGGTTTCCCAAAACAACTCATTGTACTATCCTCTTCTTTGAAAGATTGATCATCCTAAAACATCAAATCTATGTTAACCTGATCTGCAAGTTGCTCGGGATTCAGCGCGGGTTTATTACATCGAAGTAACAAAATTTCAAAGAAGCGTAGTTTCAGAGATAGCCCAAGATGGATAGAGAATGTGTGTTCTAATGATTAAAGGTCCATTAGTGTTTCATTCTTGTTTCAATTTTTCATTTTTGAAAACCATCGAACGGATTTCAATTTGAAGGCAATGGAAGCCATTTACATTACGCCACGGACATTTGTCGTCAGTAGGAGTTTATTTTTAACTTAGTCTTTTCGACAGCTCCTACCTCTGATGATTGTTGTGAATAGCGGAATTCAGAGTGTTCGAGAGCGTGTTCATGGTTGCAGAAAATTTCTCGTTTCATATGTCAGTAACAGTCACCAAAGTTACTTATCTATATCTACAATTATGTCAGCGTTGCCTGCTGCTTTAGAGCACTTGGATAACGCGAAATCAGCTCAATGGAAGGACCCAACTATGAAAATACTGGTGCCGTCGGCCTCAGCAGCCTGTTATCCGCATTCTGTATTGTGAACTGTTTATAGGGGCCAGAGATGCCAAAGAAGCACTGAAGTTCTCTTTTCTTAAAAAAAAGTAATATCAAACTGCTTGACTTATTCATTCAAGACAAAGGCAATAAAATGACACATTTTTGGTGACTTATTTGTCAATAGGTTTCGGTGGGATGGCATCTAATGTTAGCTGATTCCTAGAGTAATGAACGTCACACACAAGTTGCATATTCTTAAAGGATCTATTTGATTTGGGACCATTATCTCCTAATTAATGGTGGTGCAGGTATTGGCAATGAGCCATGCAAACAGTGTACTCTTACTGGATGTGTTATCTTGTACTATTTTCTTTGACTAGCTAACGGTGAGATATTGTCAATAAACGTGCGAACAAGCAGTGTACTCTTACTGGATCTATAATCTTGGTCTCTTTTATCCGACTAAATAAGGGTGATAACATGTTTTCGATAAATCTAAGTGTACATTCATACCCGATCCATGATATTATGTTTAAGAATTAAGGGCTGGTTTTCATATCGTCGTAATTGTTGTAAACGTAGAGTCACAATCTTTCTAAATAGCTAATTTAGAACACTTTCCAACCAATTATAAGAAAAGCAACTATTAGTTGATAGTATCTAAGTTATCCATGAGATTTGCTGCTAAGAAGATAGAATATTTTGACATTTAAGAGGGATCTTGACTTTTCATTTACGACAATTATGACGATATGAAAACCAGCCCTAAGACTCAAACTCAAACAGTTTGCAATATCGTACTTGACTTACTGCATCGAACGACAATATTACAGATGTTGTTCTTCAACATCATGTAACAAAAAGCATGCTAATATTAAAGTGATCTACTTAGTGTGTGATTTCTGTCATTTAAAGTTGATATTAACAACAAGAATGCAGGGATGTAGGAAAGTTAGTATCCTGGGTTAGGGTTAGGGTTAGCACGCTGTGTGCACCTATTTTTCTAATATTTGATGCTGTAAACACGGGTTGTAAAAAACCCACTTGAAACCGATCTGCATCTCAGGCAATGTCTCGTGAGCTCTAAATTCTTGACAGCAAATCTCCTCATCCATATGTATTGCCACATGTTCTAATATATCCACATCAATTTCAACGTCCGGGGCCACATCCAACCTCGTATCCAGGGCTAAGCCTGCCGTCGGTCGCGTCGAGTTGCAGGGAGCAGCATAGCCCTGGTAAAAGCTGGTCACGTGTCAGGCAGTAACGTGAATACATTTTCCACCCGGGATTTTTTGACGGGGGGAGGGTGGAAATTGAGCGCAGCGCATCTTTGGACAATTTTCAGTTAGTTGATTAATAAATAAAACCCCACTGGGTTTTATTTGATTTCCTGGGTCGATTATGGAGTTCAGTCAACGTTTGAACTGACGAAGTTATAAGTTTACCCGTTGCCACCTCGTAGGTCGTTAAAATTGGATGCACTAGATGATTTTATTCCTAGTAAGTGAAGGATATTCCCAAAAATACGGGTTGTAACAGGTGGTGTGACTGGTAATACAGAATGAATATATACTGATCATACTTGTCAGCGGATAAATGGTATAGCATTTTATCGTCGATGCGTGCTATATGAACTTGGCAGCGTTACAACAACTTCCAAGGGATAGGGTAGACTTAAAACTCCTTCAGTTCAAATGTTGATTGAACTCCATAATCGACCCATGAAAAAAAACATAATGCAGAAAGAATTTGTCGTAATATATAAAATGTGAATTTATTGTGAATTTTTTTTGTTCTGTGGAAATGTACACAAAATATGTAATTACGTACATATTAAAATTATATATGTTATAAGGCCCGGTTTACACTGTAAAAGTTTCTGTGATCGAAGTGGAAATTTCTGATAGGTAAATCCTAAGTTTTCAAGGAATTGCGAAAAATATTAAAGGGAACTAATACAATGCTCAAAATTGAACTACTTTACTCTGATATTTCTTCCAAATTTTTCAGGTGAAACATTCTTACTTTGATCACAGAAACTTTGATAATGTAAACCGGCCTTAAAACTAATGATTTCATTGTGCGGTTCAAAGATAAATTGGCTGGTGGTTTTTCATACATTTCAGTTTAACAAATAATTTTGGCAAAGCTATTAGCTCGGCCTTTGAGCTTTGTTAAGGACGACCTTATTTAATTTAATATATCCTGACTAACTTAAGGAAACTGATTATATATGAAAATTATTAGCGAAAAGTCAGTTGATGATAATCAATCAATTGACATTACATAATTTCTGGTATTGATATGACCACTGTGAATGTGACCTGTTATTGATTATCAATTGATTACCAATCATGATTGATGCAAAAAGCCCATTTAACAGGGAATTGCCACTGAGAAGTACTCAGTTAAAGTACAATTTTTATACACATTGGCTAATACGCACAGAAATTGATAAAAAAAAAAAACTTATTGTAATTGATAAAAAAATCCATAATTGGTCATATTGTTTGTGACCAGTGTTCTTTTGTTTAGTTGTCAATTTTCTGATAACAATTGATATCAATTAACTAATTAATGTCGATTAGATTTCTGATGATTTGTTTTCATCAAATAAGTATGCTGAGATATATACATGTTGAAAACAGGGAAAGTATTTCGTAAGTATCAAAATTTGCTATTCTATGAGACTATGAGAGACATAGTGTAATGAACTTATTATTCTACAAAAGTCCCAACTAAATACATTGTACTTGGACACCTGTATACATAGAGTCTAAGAAAAACAATTTGGACTACATTGTGGACAACAAAGTCAAAGTAAAACCTTGCAAGGGCATCCCTAGACAAGTAAATTACCTTGCTGCTTGGTTTGCTTGTTCATGGTCCCATATCTTATTAAATGCTTTGATCATTTCCTCAGGTGACCTGACACACTCAAATCTTACAGCATTTGACTCCACTGTTTATCCAGTGCTTCAATCGATTCCTCCTCTTAGATATCTACGTGACCCTAACTTCAGCCTGTATTCTTTCGTCATTGATTGTACCTTGTCCTGTTGACTTTTCGAAATAGTGTACTTTA
Organism: Phenganax subtilis; assembly: GCA_025434845.1. Lineage (NCBI taxonomy): Eukaryota > Metazoa > Cnidaria > Anthozoa > Malacalcyonacea > Clavulariidae > Phenganax > Phenganax subtilis. Next base: position 11,677 of record JAOBYK010313805.1, on the reverse strand, counting down.
ATTGGCTGTGGGCATGTGTCCTCGTGTAGGTCAACTATTGCCAGTGCTTTGTGTAATTACTAGCTTGCTTTTCTTGCTAACAGAGAGATGTAGTTTAACCCACTGACTCGCACAAGTGCACAATACTTTGTTATCTTACCATGTATGACGCCATGTGTTTTTACTTGTCAAGAGAAGAGTCTTGCCAACTAATCTTATTATGCTTCTTCAAGTTGAATATTCTATATGGTAAAGATGGAAGAACAACTCCCCTCCTTATGCTTCTTATGTAAGTTTTAGCTTGTTTTTATAATACAATGCACATGCATTGTTCAGTGGCGAAGCTAGTAGTCATGCTGGTCATGCTCGGCATGACTAAAAATTCTCCCAAGAAGGATATTTTTACGGCTGCTTAAATTTTGAGATTACGCCGTCAATTTCCAAAAAATTTCCTTCTTTTTAAAGCTTAAATACAAAGCCTGCGTACTGCTGGTTCGATCGTCGTCTTGCGCTTTCAAGCAGACATGAAAAACTTTAATAATTACGATATTTTTGTTCGTTTCCTGGCAACTTACGAACTTTGCGTAGAGACACGAATGAAAACAATTGCTTTGCGTGTTTTAGTCATGCCTTCGTGTTTTAGTCATGCTCATTAAAATTCGCATGACCAAGTAAATATTAACAGCAGAAATGATGGATTGTGATTGGATACTTCGGGTAATGTAGGCGACTGTGTAAAAGAGTTGGTTATGCCATGTTCGACTGGCGTGACCAAGTCTATTTCCTTTGAAGGAGTAGATGAGGAATTGCAAGATATACATGGAAGTTTACTGTGCTGTTTACGCTTCAAATCCTTCAATGTCTTTCGCTGAATAACCTCTTGGAAGTATAGTACGGGCAGTTTGGTGACTTTTCTGCAGTTTTGTATTGTAATATGTGGATTGCTTTAATCTGACTATGGCTTTAGCAGGCGAAGCAAATATAAGCCGTGATCATTCGCGTGCATGTTGCGTGTAAACCAATGCTGTGTGGATTGCCATATTCTGAGCCATTTTTCTGCACTTACTTCATTAAAGACAAACACGTAAGAGGTTAGGCTAGATTATAGAATACCCGTCCACTTTTCAAACTCTCACTTGTTATCATGATACGATGATAAGAAGTCGCAATAGTTATGCAATTTTTCTAAATCGGTGTTGTTACATAATTATTGGTGAAGATAGAGCGATACAAAGAGTCTGGTGATAGATATTATTTTTCAATGATACGATGATACGAAGTGAGAAAATTATGTAATCATTACAAAGTAAGAGGAATATAGAAAGACTGGGCATAAGTATTATATTTCAATGATACGATGATACGAAGTAAAAATAATGACGTAGTTGCTGGTAAAGATAGAGCGATACAAAGAGTCTGGTGAGAAGTATTATTTTTCAATGATGCGATGATACGAAGTGAAAATAATTCCCGAGTATGGTATATGACCTGGCTTTGGGTTAGAATTTGGGTTAGCGTTTGGGTTAGCATTTGGGTTAGGATTTGGGCTAGGATTTGGTTAGCACTTGGGTTAGCATTTGGGTAAGGATTTGGGTTAGGGTTTGGTTAGCACTTGGGTTAGCATTTGGGTTAGCATTTGGGTTAGGATTTGGGTTAGGATTTGGGTTAGGATTATGTTAGCACTTGGGTTAGCAGGATTAGGTTAGCACTTGGGTTAGCATTTGGGTTAGCATTTGGGTTAGGATTTGGGTTAGGATTAGGTTAGCACTTAGGTTAACATTTGGGTTAGCAATTGGGTTAGGATTTGGGTTAGGATTAGGTTAGCACATGGGTTAGCATTTGAATAAGGATTTGGGTTAGGATTAGGTTAGCACTTGGGTTAGCATTTGGGTTTGGGTTAGGATTTGGGTTTGGGTTAGGATTAGGTTGGCACTTGGGTTAGCACTTGGGTTGGCATTTGGGTTAGCATTTGGGTTTGGGTTAGGAATAGGTTAGCACTTGCTCGAACCTTGCAGTAATTACGTAATTGCCTCACTTCAGTTCGTATCATTGTATCATCGTATCAGTGAAAAATAATACTTAGACCCAGTCTTTATATATTGCTCGAACTTTGCAGTAATTACGTAATTGCCTCACTTCACTTCGTATCATGGTATCATGCTACAGAAAAAAGTTGATAGTTGGAAAAGTGGACGGGTATTCTATAATCGCTCCAGTGATTTGAACCTAGCGTCGCCACTGGCATTGTTGTATAGTATATCACTTTGACAAGGTTTATACAAAGTGTTCACATGACAAATAGAGCGTTAGCTCCTGGTTTAACCACTGCAAACCGGTATAACTTCTTAACTAAGACAATAGCTGGTACTTTCTTGGCAAATAAGTTGCCTCTGTAAGTTCAAAGTTGGACGTAGTTTGAGCAATTTTAACGCATGGTTTATAAAAATAATTTCATATCACGTTTGGTATAAGAGTATACAAAAGTGCTGTGACAACACATACATTTCTTATGTAATATTGTGTACATAGTGGCTCTATCATTGCGAATTTATTGTCATGAAATTTCTCCAAACCATTTTCTCCGCATCAACTAATATGACGCAACATGAAGCAGGTTTTAAAAAAAGTTGATGTGTATTCGACGTATTATTTAAACATTTAAACCATAGATTTAACCGCCATTATTGGCCATTTCCTTTCGTGAACTATCCGTCACCCCCCTTTCTTAAATTCCATGAAGCCTGTTCAAGACAAAATACTCCAAGCATCTTGGAGTATTTGCCTGACATGTGACCAGCCTTTACCAGGGCTATGCCGCTCCCTGCAACTCACCGTGACCGACGGCAGGCTTAGCCCTGGGTACGGGCCATATCTACATCCTTACCAACCTCGTACCCAGGCTCGTCGGTGGAGCTGTCGACAAAAAGCTTTGGTCAACTTCGCAAATAACAATCGTTGATCGGATTTATCACTTACTCTCGCTATTATATTTTCTGTCAATCACTTGATTTTTCTCATATATATTCTAAAATATTTACGTCTGAATGCTTGAGAAAATGGTTTGGAATATGTTCGTTATATGTACATGGCTTTGAAGTTTTAAATCACTCATCAATCTCAAAATTACCAATAAAAGTACGCCGCTTAAGATGTGCACTAAAAGGAAATACTATGACTATCTGACCAATATTAACAGTGTTTGTGGAATGTTGATCGAATTTTATTTATATTCTTGGCGCTCTTCATTGCTACTTAATTTACAAGCATGAATTCGTATCAACCAACGTTTTTAGTGATAAACAAATTGGAAGTAATATTGTGACATTGTGAGAACTTGTTAACAAAGTTGTTGCGAAGACAGTTTGTTCATAAATTGTGAGATTTTAGGGGATCTCAAAACTAAAGCCATTCTTCTTAAGCATTCAGACGTAAATATTTTAGAAAATATATGTGAAAAATCTAATGATAGACAGTGAACTGTATATATTCTGGAATGCTAACTCCATAAGAAAGCGCCTATAATTGGATGAAGCCACGATGAAGCCAGCCGGATCACTAACATTTTGTCATCTCCCCCCGCAAACGACCATATATTTCTATCTTGGCTATATGGGTTTACACCATAAAAACACTATTTTTTCTTTGGCTAATGGCTCAATTTTTGTGAAACTTTGAAAATAAGTGTATTTAGCTCAGTTAGAACTATACTATTTTGGAGGTTTAAACACTTAAGTGCATCTCAAACTTTCAAAACCGCAGAAAAAACGGCAAAATTCGCCCCGACTTTTTGCAATTTTCGTGTTTTCTTCAACTTTTTTCGATAACAGTACAATTTTTTGTCAAATTTTATTGCATGTGATATAAATTTAACTGTCACTCTTTAAGTTTACATGCATTTTACAAAAGTAATGCAAGAATTGAATTCCAAACTTTCTGGATATAAAAATGCTATTTTTAAAAAAAAATTTTTAAAAAGGACTGGGTCTACCTGCAAAATGAGCGCAAAGTTGGCTTCAATTTCTCCCCCCTGACTTAGCGTTCCAGATATATTTACATTTCACTGATGACAGATGGAAAATATAATGGCTGGAGCAAGCGATAAATCCGGTCAGCAGTTTACGCGATTGCCATTGCGCATCCAACAATACTCCACGGTCTTCGTCGACAGCTTCACCGAAGAGGCTGGGGACCAGTTTGCATCCTTACCACAACCCCATTCCAAACTACGAGATAAGCTAAAATGACATGACTAACCTGAGCAGATCTTGGCGAAAAGATATGAATTTCCACTTTGGCAAGACAATTTCGTTGAGTAGAATGGTTGTAGCCGTTACAATGCTCAGTGTGTAAAAAACGCATGTACTTTCCTCTTAAATCAACGTTTACCTTGTTAGGCACTCTTGACCGCATTTCTTCATTGAACCTAGAAATAATTGAACTGTAAAAGTGTTGTAAGGAAAGTTCATGCAAGCAAGCACAAAACGCAGTGGCGGACACTAGTGGTGGCAGGGGGGGCTCGAGCCCCCCCCCCCCAATAATTTTGAAAGAATGTACCAAAAAACAAAATTACAGCCATTTCATGAAGTTGCCGTACTAATTTTTGAATTCTGTTATTATATTTACACTGAGATGACACAGTATACATATAAATTAACAAAAGGAAATTTTGCCACATCTTTTTCGTTAGCATAAATGTTCAAACAATTGGCCTCGGGCGCCCCCAATATTTTGTGAAGTGTCCGCCACTGACAAAACGAGCCATACATTACCGTAAAGTAAAATTTTCTAGTGGCACATGGTCGTTATCTGAATCATCGGATAGTGAAACGCAGAAGTATACTTTGTCCCTAGGTTGTAATTTTGCTCCAAAAGGTTCTACATCACATCCCCAGCGTTCTTTAAGTTCACGTACTACAGTTTTTGGCGCCAAAATAGCGAAAAGTGTATTTGTCCTTGTGTCATGCACAGCACACACAACTGCGGCAAAACCAGATTGGAGTACATCCGCTCTTTCTCGAACGTTCGGTAGATTTACATCCGCTGACGTCTTCAAAATTCCTGCTAGCCTAAAATTTGAACAATGAAATTTAGTTTGAAGACCCTGGGTAAATATATTTTGATCGATCAAGATGTGGGTGATTCTGAAATAGGATATTGTACTCTTACAACGAGCTACAGATATACATTCTGCTTCAATATTGCCACGGCCAAAAGCTTTTAGCAATCGAAACCTTTTTCGTCAAGTGTGATGGCAACGTAAACTCTTCACGACTGACGACTTCAAAATCATACTCATTTCAAAACTCTCAAAGTATTTTATATTGTAGTCTCATTGCAACGGAAGTCTATACATAGACTACAATACATCGACCAAAATTTATCGCTTATTGTCTTGAATATACTTCACTTTAGTTGCAAATTTTTGCTTTCATTGACTTAGCCCTAAATTTCCAGCTAATACGTGATTTGGGACAACTAAATACAAGTCGACAGTAACATCACCAAGCGATTGTCTGGACTTCAATGCTATAAATTTTATGTGCGACTTTTCGCTTTATGACCGTAATTACTGAGCAAAGTTTTGTTCAGTGTATCGTTCTGACATTTGCTTACACCATGTATCTGAAAAATAATATTTTGGATGGCAAGAAACGCCAATAATTTGCAACTTTCATCAGCAAGTTTGGCCGTAAATCAGCAGATGACTGCACTGTTTATGACAATATAAATAAGATAATAGCTCAAAACGACAGAAGACAAGAATAACTCATGTGCTGATTCCAGTAGATTTTCGTTTTATTGAATCGTAATTCGTCTGATCGAGCAAAAACTCATAAAATTTTTAGCTTTATAACAGCAATTTAGCAAGTGTATAGCTGTGTAGAGGCAGTTTCGATCACGTGTTATATTTTTGTCACTCCTCTGACTTCCGCCATTTTTGCGGAACATTAGTTAAGAGCAGATGTCACTAAGCACCAAACAACTGGCGGCAATTCCTGAAAAATCAATTTCGCTCATACTTTCACGATTGATAGCCCAATATGTCCCAATCATATTCGTGTAGTTTATTGGTGAAAATTATTTTTTGCCTTTGTGATAAAAGGATTTTAGTCGGAAGGGTATATTTTGTTAATTTTAGGACCTGAATATGGCTATACTCAGTGACTTCGTGCAACGAAATTTTCCAACATTTGATTACCAAAACATCATATTTCTTTTGTTTGCCATCTATACTTCACTATTTCTTATTATTTGGGATTTAATTACAATGCAGCATTTATTATAATTTTTTTTATCAGGTATACTTTTTTCCAGGTGAAACAATAGCCTCAACTTAGCGGTCATTTTTACTATGAGCAATACAACAAAATTCAACAAGCTCCAAGTTTTTTAATGACAATGGGATGATGATTTACATAGTGTAAAAATTTCTTTGTGTGTTTGAATCGTATTTGCGAGAAGCGAGTTGAAAGTTACAAAATATTCACATAATTGGCACGCAACTGAAATCAACAAGTTTGTTTGGTTGGCTGTCTATGAGTCACTTTTAGTACCATGTAGCAGTTTCAAAACTTACACATAAACTCTAACTTTGTAACGTAGTTCAAGTTAAAAGCTTTAAATACTGTTTTATCAATCGTTTGTCAGTTTAAGAGCGTCGCAGCCGACTACTACCAGGGGAGTACTACCTCGCCCTTATCCGGTCTCGAATATTTACTCCTGAAATGGAGTAATAAGCGCTTAATAATTGCCATGTTCAGGGCCTATATATAGCCTTGACTAAATCGTTATGTTGATGTACGTCACGGCGAATGTACTAAGTCATTTGATAGACAAACATTAGGTTTTGTAGAATTGATACATAATTTATGTTATCTGAACAAGGTGGTGCATCCTATCTAGGCTATTGATCATAAATGGCATAGAGCACGTTTTTCACGATAAACTGAAAAAATGGAAATTTGTTGCTCATTAAAGTCTATAGTCGGTGGATATGTGGTTTTGACCGTAAAGATCGAGGACGTCATATGCAAGCGATACCTCTAATGGCATGCAAGAAGGACATTGAAGAAGGATGTACTCTAGAACTCTAGCCAAAGAAGAAGGACCATTGAAGAAGGACTCTAGGACTCTAGCCACTTGCTGAGTTGCAAGTTTTCTGGACCTCAGAACGAGATGGATTTAATTTTGTGTCGTGCTGGGTTTTCAGTCAAAGCATCGAAAAACATTGAGGAGATAACTATTTGTCCAAATCATCGTTCTACTCTTGGCGTCGGGTGGAGTCGGGGCTCTAACACTAGATGTAGGGTACCCAAAGACTTTTCTGGACACAAAGGCAAATGCCACAGGCAGACAGAGGAATTGGAAAAAACGCCTCTCAGATTCTGTTGAAAGAAACTGGAACATTCATTCAAGTTGGTTCCGATAAGTATCAGAAAAAATTTTCCTATAATCGGTAGGAATGCGACATCATGGCCAGCTTCATATAGTTAGTGGTCGGCACTAGATCATGGTGGAGATACGCACAAAATCTACGACTGCAATATATATGGTCAGCAAAGTTCCACTGCGCGGTACTGTATATTACAACATTAAAACGATGAAAGTTTTTAAGTTCAGAACGTGAAGAATTTTGATGTTCGAGTATTACTAAGACGATCAGAATTGAATCGAAGGAAATCTGTTTATAACTTTGCTTGTATAGCATTCATGTGAGTTATTGTACAAGTTTGCGCACGGTGTTTACTAGATTCTATACATTAATCGGTACTATTCTACTCAAAAATGAAGTGAAATAAATTTATGCTATGCTATAAATGAGCTATTTACGGATGGCTGGAAAGATCAAAGATCATAGCCCTGCCGAACCATATATATATTACATTTATGCTACATTTCGCTTTATCAATTTTATACAAAAATCCTGAATTTCTATACGCGTTAATAAGAATACTGAATAGCACCCTGAGGAACAACAGTGTCTAGCATTAGATAGGGTGAGCTGATTTGCCCGACCACTCAATGCAAACCACTTTAAACTCACCAATTCAAGCCATGCCGGTTACAAATACTACCTAGTGAAATTTACGTTGGAGTGATGTTGGAATACTAGTTTATCAAAGTTTAAATATTCGAGCAGATTTCGGTTGGTCTCTAGGAATAAATAAAATACCCGTGTTGTTCAACTCTCGTCAATCGACGTAGAGACACTGCTGACAACTATACAACGCAGGCACAAACATGTGCGTATGTTCACCATGATCTAGTGCCGACCATAGTTAGTGAGAATATTAATTTTTGGCATGAAAAATGCAGCATGTAGCATATCATATAATTACTACGGTTCAGCACGTAAGACTGGATTTGACAGCTTCACAAGATATGAAAGCATTTTAAAATTCTGGCTGATCCACCGTTCAAGCCCTACGAGCTTAGAACAACCGGCCCTGGTATCTGCGATCTACAAGAAAAAGGCCGCTTTTCACTTCAGTCGTATAGTAGCGTAACGTGGGGTATTTCTTTGTTCTAAAGTGGTTAGCTATGCTCTGATGCTCACGAAACAAAGAGATCCGCTACGCTTCGCTTCGGTACAATTCACTGGAAATGGTTTTAACGTTACAGTCTTCACAAAAAAGGATCAGCAAAAATGTAAATATCAAATTTTTCGCGGGAGGTGCATCCGCTTTTTATTAACCAGATTGAATAAAAACGCTTGTGAATCGTTGATATTTGCATGTCCAGAAGATTGCTTAAATACACAACAGACTTTACGTCCAGCTGCATCAATTTCTGATAAACCAGTAAGCCTTTATCAGCCTTGACAGACACCTTCAACTCTCTCGTCCGCAGAGGCTTTTCACGTTTATAATACATGAAAACACGTAAAGATGGTCGCCGCTGAAATTGGAAGCGCGGACGGAAATGGGAAGAGAGGGGAACGCTGAAGCCTCTGCCAGATTTGCTTCGATTTCTCGCGCAAAAGCTTGAAAAGTGGTACATCCTTAAATATTGCTGCCATCCGCAAGTTTTGATCACATTTGCGGCACAAAAAACATTAATTTACATATGAGAAGTGGAATTTGAGATATATTTTAATTTATTCATCAATTTTAAGGAAAAATGCCAGTATGAAAGAAACCCAAGTTGACGAGGTCAACGAACTCGATTGTGATGTCGATATATTGAATAATTCTCTTCATAATGTATCCTTAGATGATAAAGTTCATCTCAACTTACTGTTGTGTGCCGTTTTGGTATATGATATTTACTTCGATGAAGGTTCATTTAGTCCTTCACAAAGTAGCGCAATCGTTATAGTGATGCACCGATATCCATATAGGCGTATCGGCACTAAAATGAAAATATCGGTATCGGTATTATTGTTGTTGATGTAACCGATATTTAACTGGCCCCTCAAAAGGCTGAAATTTGATTGTTTATTGGAAATAATTTTGGAATGTCTTACATTGTGCTGAAGCCTTTTGGCAAACTAGTAGATCTGAGAACTAGAATTTGACTGTTATTTTAAAACAATATTAACTTTAATGAGTATTAATGATCAGGTATACTAGTGGTATATTCTTATGATGTCATCTTTGAGTTTTGTGAAATGGAGTAGATTATCGGTATCGGTATCGGCAAAATATCGGCCTTGCAATATCGGTTATCGGAATATCGGTGAATTTCCATATCGGTGCATCACTAGTTATAAATTTCACCCCTAAATTCTATGTGCATATGGACAAGTCGATAATGCAGTGATAATCTATCTCAAGAAAAGTAATCTGGATTGTTATCTTGAAAAATGGACAGCAAACATTCCCATTTCGAAAAGCTATCAAATAATCTCTCGCTACCGAGCTTCGCTCTCCCTGCCATATTGTTTTCCGTATATGCAAAATATGCCAACCCCCCGGTTTGTCGCCATGTTGTGAAGCAAATCTGGCAGAGGCTTCTAGCGCTTAAACTTTCCCCTGTATAAAGCCTCTGCGGAGGAGAGAGCACCTTCAACATCTTTTATTTCTGAAGACGATAAACCCTGTGAGACAACGCGACACCACCTAAACGAATTTCTAGCATCACGAGATATAAGCCCAATCAACATCGTGGGATACAGCGACGGCGCGAACAAAACGGTATCACTCGTGAAAGGCAAAACAGGTTATCGAAGCATGTCTCGAGGAAATTGTGCCTCAACACCATCAACAGCTCCTTAACCCAGTCTGTAGTTTTTATAACACCTGCGAAAATATTGACCCAACTCTTCTAACTGCACTCACCGAGTGCTACAACAACGCAGGTCATTGGAGTACGCGTCGACAAATCCTATCCACTATCGCAGATAAAGTTAGCCATAAAGAACTGCAAAGATGGATACTAGACCTTTCCAGATACCGCTACAACATTGCAAGGCATCACCGTCTTTTCCACGGAAGAGGTTCCGTTGTTGTTGCCCAGCCATTAAATTCCACCAAAAAAATTAGACCACTTTCTTTCATTTATTACGAGTACGTATGTTGTGCAAGATTTGCCCTTTGGTGAAAAGTCTCTGCAGTTATCTTCAAATACGGATATCAAAGTGCCAAATGTAATAAGAACAATGATCCCGGAGCAAATAGTCCAACAGTACGAAAGTTATTGCAGAGAGGCTGATATTTCCCTAATTAGTAGAAGCACTTTGTGTCGAGTACTTGGTGTATGTTCAGAGTCGGTACGGAAATCACTGCAAGGTTTGGACTACTTTTCTGCCGAAGGAGCTAAAGCATTTGAAGATCTCGAAGGGATTGTAGAGAGACTTTGTGATGAATGTGGGAAAGGACTTACGTAGGCAAAAGAGCGAAGTGAGAAGCTAAAACGGTCCAAGAGATATCTCAAAAGTGACTACAAGGTCATTGGTCCATTAAACAAAAAGAGCGCAGCCCGAATTTTCAAAACGCTGCAGAATGAAGGCCAGTATGCAGAAAAGTCACTATTTTGTTGTTCCCTCATGTTAAAAAGCCAAACCAACGGAGCGTCCTATACATAGAATGCAATCAAAACTTTCTAGGTACATTTTAAAACGTGTTAACAGTTTATTTTGATTAATCACTTACAGGTTCACGTCGCGCAGAATTCCACAGTACCTGATCACTGCATAAAATACGCGCTTAGCTTTAACGATGACAAAGACTACAATGCTCCGTGTGACCATGAGCATAAGGAAAGATGTGACCGCTGTGATGTATTCCCTAGTGTTGTTAAAGAAGTGGAAGAAGTTCTAGATAACCTTGAAGATGAAGCTGTAAAAGATGAAATGAAATCTGACGTTAGCCATTATCTTGAAAAAATTGAAGCTTGGAAAGCTCATCTTCTACGTTCAATCAATCAAGACCAAACGCGATTAGATATTCTCCAAGACCTGAATCCAGAGTCAGCATTGATTGGGCCATGAAATTCCTGCCAAAGAAGTTCCGTGAGGCGCAGTGATTGGTTTGCCAAACGTGGCATCAGCTGGCATATAACAAAAGCTATCCGAAAAACTGAGGATGCGAAAATGCAAATGCTTACCTTTGTACATGCGTTTGAAAAGTGCACCCAGGAAAGCGACACAGTCCTGCCAATCATTGACGACGTCCTCAGGGTGGTCTTCCACCCTGATTTTTATTTTCCATGAAATAGCTTAAACTCAGTTACTTATGTATGAACCAAAGAGGTACTG
>JAOBYK010313694.1:0-18807 GCA_025434845.1 Phenganax subtilis | reverse complement strand
TAATTACCAAATTGTAAAGGACTTATTTTTAAATAAAATGTTGTTATTTTGCATCTCGTTTGCTAGCTTTTCAATGAAAGAGATATTAAATACTATAAAACAAAGAGCGACTTACACAGAGTTTCAATTGACACTATTTTCGATGTAAATGTTGTTCTACAAGGCGTCATATTCTGTCTCTAGGCACTCAAATTTCCGCAATTTTTGTTCAAAATAATCCCCAGGAATTACAGACCCAACAGGCACCCGTAAAATAACAGTTGTTTTCTAATAAATAGCCGAAAAACGGGCCTAAACAATCGCGAGTTAGCTCGCCTCCATGATTCGAAGTGTCGCTTTCGGCATCATTCGCAGTGAAGTATAAACAATGTCGACAAAAATACACAAGTCAGATAAAAAGTTACTTTATGTTACCTCAAACGAGTTTGTTTCTAGATTAGCTTCCTTCTGTTTCCCCTTTGCTTTTATATTGAAGCTGTTGTATATTAATAATTCCGCCATAACAGTACTCATTTCAAAAGTTTTCCCGCCAAGAAATTCTCGTCCTTGATCAGTGTCCTTGATTGGTTAATAGCAGCAATGCCAACACTGATCTCTAAAAAGTCTGGACCATGCACCTAATGTCAACCAATTACCCAACTTGTTCACAAATGAACCCCAAAGAAATTTTTACGCAGAAGTCATTACATGTTTTCTGGCCTACGGAGGGCTGGTGATAACAACATTCCTACGAGCGAACTCAGTTTTATTCATGTTTTTGTGAAAAACGGCGAGAATGCCCAGGCCTTAACTAGATTATTTTACAGATTCAAGTAAAAATGTTATTGCGACTATGACGTCATGTTCTCGTCGGAAAGGGAGTGTCTAGTTCGCAAACGATAGTTTCGTTACGCTCCAAGATTCTCGGAAGTGTTTTCTTGTAAAATTCGTTCAGCAAACTTGCTGTGGTTGAATCTACGCTCTCAATACATATCTAAAAACAACGGAGAGTAGCAACAACAATGAAGAGAACGACAAAGCAATAAAGAGACCCACCTCATAACGACCCTCTCTTAACAAAGACACTAGAGCGGTCTCAGCAGCAATCTTTATCGAGGTATTTTTCTCTTTAGTCATCGCAAGTAATTCTGATATCGTATTCTTAAAAAACAACGCTGGCAAATCTTGTAAGTTTTGTGAAACATAGTAGACGCAATCACACGCCAATACTCTGATCTCTAAAGATGAATGTTGCATGGTCTGAAAAGCAAGAAAATATGACTGTAAAAATGCTTATTATTCTTATGTAGAAAACGATAACTAACCTCTACTATTGAAGAAATTGTTTCTTCCCAAAGATAATCTTTTCCGCAGCCAACAGCGATATAACCCAAACACTTTATCGCCGTTTTACAGATAGGAATCTAAAATATGAACATTATTAATCTGCGAGGTTGAAAGAATGCTGATACGAGGTTGAAAGAATGCTGATACGAGGCTTCTTACCCGATCATTCGCAGAGAATTCAATGGCCAGTTGCACAAGAGAAGGAAATATTTCTAGTTGAAGAATTCTTTGTGGACAGTCAAAGAACAAAGCACTGAGTGTCAAGGATCTGCCGTGACGTAATGTCCACTCCACTGTAGCGTCACTTACTAAACAAAAAAGTATAAAAGAAAGGAGGAATATTTATGAATAAAGTGACATGATCTTACTCTTTTCACAGAAAGCAGACTGAATCAATTAAAAGCTTGCTCACCCAAAGTGTCGTTGTTGACAATACTTAATAGTTCTTCATCAGAAATGATTTTCGCTAGAGCACCCAGACAACCTGCTGTTGACACTCGAATATTTTCCTTGAAAAACATTCGTTTCATCAGATTTCAAATAAGAACAAGTTCTAAATTTAAAATTTTACCTCTGCATGACTTTGAAATGCGAGCAATGTAGTTGTCAAATTCTGACGTACAGTATCGCCTATTTTCTCGCCAACACTTAGCAATATTCCTCGCAAAGCTTGTTGCATTGTTTCCCTGAAACAAACATTGAATCTTTTTGCAACCCATCTAGCAAAACTACTAATTTCAGTCGTCAAAAGTACCTGATTTGATTGTCTTCAGTATTTTTCACGCCATTATGCAGTTCAGTGAAAAGCGGATCTACACGCGAATGAAGTTTTACTAAATGCTGCAAAGCTGACGACGCTTGCTGACGAACCAGTTTATTCGGGTCGTGTAGAGCTTTAATAAAGGTTGTTTGTAACTGAGGCAAGAAAGGCTTTAAAACCACACCAACCTAAATCAAATAGAGTAGGTAAAAAACAATTCTTCACAAGGATTACTAATCATAACTTACCTTCACCAATAGCAATCCCAATGTTTGTAGCACAGCCACCTTCACATTCCAGCTGAACCGGTCTCCTAGGATACGGATCAGCGGTCCAGTAATGCTCACTACAGAAGGTTTGAGAGCCGCTGCACTAGTAAGCTTAATGACTTGGCCAAGTCCCTCGGCCGCATCTTGTTTCACGCCAGGAGCGCCATTTAAAATTCCCTCCCGAAATATCGACAACAGTGGAGTGATACCCTGGCGACGAGAAAGAAACTGCTCAATACTGTGAACGCAGAAATGTAAAACTTCATGACAGCAAACCTTCTTTGGAAGACAGAACCCAGGTAACTCGGCCTCACTCTCCGTCGCGTAGTTGATCGCGCGACGAACGTGAGAAATATGTTGAATCTGGTCTGGAGAATCGAGTCGCTGAAACAAAAACAAAATATCAACTTTCTCGCCAACATTCAGGATCAGACACTTCTGACGTAAATGTACCTTGGTGACGGCACTTAGAGCATTCCAGCTGATCTCAATAACCTCCGAATCTGGATCATTAAAGCGTGCCAATGTAGCTTGAAGCAATGCTGGTGTGTAGTGAAGAAGATTGACCTTGGTGGATGTGCAATACGAACACAGGAGACTGACTGCAGACTAAACAGAGAGAAATCACGCTGAGCATCATTCAAATAGAACATGTTTTATTCTAATTGTAGCATACCTTTCTCATTAGAGCACACTCATCTTTCGAGTATTTCATCAAAACATCTAATACTATCTGTGTGCCAACATCATTTTGAATCGAGAGTATGAGTGTACGAGAATTCTCCAACTCCTGCAAAAGTAACTTGATTATGAAAAAGACGAACAATAAACAAAATAAGTAACATGACCTACTTGAATGAAGTGTTCTTCAGATGAAGTTTGACTTATTGAGCGCAAAAGAGCAGGCAAAATGTCACTTAAATGATCCGTCAATGCTTCTCCCGCTACAGATGACATTGAAGCCAGCGCTTGAGTATTTACAGGAGGTGAAATGAGCTGAAAAATAAAGACAGAAATATGAAAAGTAACAAAGCACTTACCTGAGATATAACGATTTACAAACCTGAGGAATAATAAATGGTAAAACTTCTTTACTTCGAACAGACATGACCTGACGGAGACCATCCAAAGTATTTTCATGAAGACTGGGCTCGACCTACAAACAGATTACATTAAAAATACCACGCACTAGAGAACTTTGAAACTTTTGACTTACAAGTTGATCCAAAAGATGAGGAATTATGTCGTTCAAAGCCTTCACTCCAATCGCTTTGTAAAGGTTGTTGAAAGTCTGAGCTGCGCATACACGCACTTCAGGGAGAGGATCGCACAAAGCCTTGCGAACTGTTGGGATGATTGAATCAACATAAAGCAACACCTGAGAGAATGCAGCAAAAAAACAAAACTTTCAAACCATTTTAGGAAAGTCAAGGACTACTACAAAAAATATTCTAACTATTAACAGAACTAACAATATATTTTGTAAGAGAAACAATCTCTACCTGCTCTCTGCTAGTGGAGCCAATAATCTCACTGAGACCAATACAAACTCCTTGGCGTTCATCATCCTTACTGCTCTCCAGGCCTTGCTCCAAAATTGGAATAATTTCTGGAAGTATTCTCTCGCCCAGTTTCCGAACCAAGTCTCCCAGAGTGCGCGCGGCGATCTAAAATGAGAAATATCTTGAGGTAAAAGCATTTCAACAAGGAGATGTGAATCACGTGCATGACAAACCTGTCTCTTGTCATGGTACGTGCTCGCCAGACAACCCAACAGCAACGAAAACAAAGTGGACAAAATTTCTTTCAAAACCCGCGGAGTATTGGGAACCACAACCTTCCAGACGTGTAGAGCAGCTTGACGAACTGGTAAGGAGACATCTGAGCGACCCATGTAGAGACCAGATAATACTCTATTTCGACGATCATAACCAAGACACTCAATGATCGCCTTAGAAGAACAAAGCGATTTTAAGTGGATTGCAGATGTTGTTACAGGTGAATCGTGCCCAGACTCCTAACCTGGTTAGAATGTGACGTTCCAAAATTATCGTCTTCTTCCCCTTCTGTGGTCATCTTGCCAGTGACGCCAGAGATTTTGTACAAAAGATCTCCAAGCAGCTGAATCGAACTCATTCTTATTCTCCAGTTCTCATCAAATAAACCATCCTCAAGCTGAGGAAGAAACACAGCAATGGCAGTCGTTGCGTACTGACTTACAATCCTTTGACCTGCCTTGAGTGAGGTATCTCGAACAAACTCTGATTCATCTGACAAACCCTGAAACAAAAAAAAAATCGTCCGCACATTCTTTCTAAAAACAATATTGATACGACGAATGTTGTACGAAACTAATGTCGTCTGAAAAAGAGCAAACCTTGAGAATGGAAGGAATAATTTTTCCAATAAAAGGCGTGAACTCCGTGCCAAATGTTGAAGGTAAATAAAGATAAAGCATAAGATATCCTTCTTTGATGTGAGCCGCTAGATCTGTCTTTTCTGTCGCAGAAATCACGTCAGGCATTAGTTGAGAAAGACGTTCAAATCCCAGACCACACAACACTTCACTCAGACCTAATATTGAGATCAGAGAAACAATTGTTAAGAATTGATTTTCGATTCAAGTCTGCATCACGCATGCGCAGGCTGTACTTAATACTTTGGTTGCCAAGTGAGTACAATGGTTTGAGATGATGAAGAAAAAGAGTTTACCCTGAGCAGCACCAGAACGATCCACACTACTGCTTTCACTGATCAAAGTCTCCATTAACCAAGGCAATAGATCCGAACAATTCTCTTCCCCAAGCTCCTTGACCAGTGCGCCCAATGCGCGAGCAGACACTGCACGAACCTTGGAGAAAGACAGATCATAAAACTTCATTCCATTGTGTGCTAAAACATTGCAATGAAACATACCTCTGGCACTGGATCTAGTAATGCTTGCTTTAAACCAGGCATGACTGAAGACAAATATGGATTGAGATCCTGAAGATATACAAAGCTATGTTTTACTACAAAACAAACAACTTGAAGGCAACAGACAAAATTCTCGCAAAATAACTACCTTTTGGTCAGTAAGTGAATACATGTTGCCAATGATTTGCGCCGCCATTTTCTTTGTCTCTGTTGATCTCGACTCAAGCGCCCTATGAATAATGGGCATGATGATGGCCAAAGATGGCGCGTCAATCACGTGAACAAATGACGTGTTGAGAAGAACTTGTAGAGCTTCAGTTGTTTTTGAAGTCGGGTCACTTAAGGCTTCCAGTAAGATGGCCGATATAGCTGAATAGATAAAATAAGCAAACTGAGCTCTAGTTCTCACTGGAATCAGTTTCATCAATTTACCTTGAATCTCAGGGTTCCGAATGACAGAGCCAATGTGCTTAAGAGCCTGGGCAGCAGCACTTTGGACCTTTAGATGCGAGTCTGTTAAAACCTCAATGAGCCTGGGGACAATACTTGGCAAACACGACGAAAGTTGCTTCGGAGCACAATATGCCATTGCACCGAGCAATTCAACACTTCCTGAAGGAGACATAAAACCAGTCAAGGTCTTGTAACGAAAAATACTTTACGCAGTACGAATAAGAAGAGAAGAACCTGTCTTTGTTCTCCATGCATCTTCAGTGAGAGCTTTGAGTAAAGAAGGCAAAACAAGTTTCACTCCATGAGCACTCAAATTTCTCATCATGGCACGAGCTGTCTCGTCAGTAGCCTGCAACGAAAAGAAACAACATTACACACAACACACGCGCGTTAATGAACTCTGGGGTAATGACTTACGTCTCTAACAAACTGATTTCCATCGCCAAAGCAAAGTAGAAGATGAGGCAAAACGTGAACAATGTACGGTTCAAACAATCTGCCCAAGATGTGACAGAGTAACTCGAAGGCAAACAGCGCTCCTATAAGGATAGATAGATGAAAAAAACCTCAAACAATTGCTGATTGTAATATTCTATAGACACATAAATAACCTTCTCTATGTCTGTAATTCTTCTTGTCTTGAATGGCGTCTTGCAGAGTAGTCATGATGTTTTGTTGTTTTAAAGACAATATTCCAAGACCTTTGACGAGAGACGCCAAACCATACGCTGCACCACGACGTTCTCCGTAAACAGTCGAGTCAAGTAACTAAATGAGACAAAGATCAGAACGGAGAACTTCCAAGACTGTTTAAAGTAGAGCACTGACCTTCGTCAGAAGATTCTTAATGATATCTGGAGCCTCTTCTTTAATGGCGGGCACAAGAGGAGGTAGACAATTGGCAACTGCTTCTTGCACCTGAAACGTACATTGCAGTAAGCCATACTCAGTTGAAAAGGCCAAAATCAAAATGAATAGTAAAACTTACTTGTTGAGAAGGTGTGGATAATGCGCCGAGTAGTTTCATGATAATTGGATGGACCTAATCAATATACTCTCATCATTAACTGTTTCAAGAAATTGTTCCATACTAAAATTCCTTACTTTGGGATCAGTCCTATCAAGATGTTTTGCAAGACACCCCATTAAAATGATCACCGATTGACGAATTGCATCTTGGGAGGAGGAATCAGGAGCCTCGTCCAGAAAATCTTCAAATATTGCCAATAGTGACGTCATGTTTTCCTAAAACAAAAACGTTTGGTTTCCATGCGCTGACAATATCTTAATGATATACTTCATGCTACCTTGCCCAAGTGGTTGACAGCGGCTGAGGCTGCACTCAACATGTCTCCTCTCACGTGATCATTGGAGTCTCCCAGTGCAGTTGGCACGAAAAATTTGAATAACACCTCCACCTGAAAGATGGAAAATATTGAAAAAGAAATTTCAATAAATAGAAGTTGGAGAATATTCACCTCAACATTTGTAAATAGAGTCGCCATTTCGAGAATTGCTCGAGCAATCCCTCGTCTTTCTTTCCAACAGTCTGGGAACGGATTTCCAATGATACGACCAAGTTTGTCACGTTTCAAATCTGGAAGCTGGAGAAAAGAAGTTTTGCCCCAGGTTTTTTGAGGATTCTCGTATTCAAATTGCAGGTAGATAGAAAAATACCTTCAATTTTTCAGTGTAAACTTCAATGAGCTGGATTAAAATCTCTTTAACGATGTGCGGATGTTCTTGTAAAGCCGCTGACAAAGCATTACAACTGGCTTGCTGGATATCATCCACCTGACTGATGACATCATTCACCAAACTACGACACATGCCTTCCTCGACAGAGTAGCCCATCTCACTCCAGAGTCTGCAGAAAATACATTGAAATGTTTGTACCTGCCTTTTCCAAATCTTTACTGGCATGTGCAGCAGTTTGGAAGAAGCTATAAGCTACACCTTTCTGCCAGTTTCGATGTTTCCACGTCTACATCAAATTTCGCTGTCCATATTCTTTGCACAGTCATGCTAACTTGGTCTTCTTCATTGTTTGGCAGGACAAAGCTAAGAGCTTGCAGACACTGTACGGCGATGTACCGCGAAATAGCAAGAGGGGAGTGAAGTGATGCCAGTAACACATTGATCTCATCTTCGCTTGCCACTGTGCATCCTTCATCACCACTACAAGATTTAGATAACTCCACCAAACTCATGCAGGCTAGACGCTGAAACAAAAACACACAATAAACAACATTCTTGGTAAAGCTCTCTTGTTTAAAAACCTTACTTACTTGAATTTTAGAAGCTTGTACTACGTGTGCATAATTTTGAACAATTTGCGTGAGCAGTATAAACATTTGAGTCCGAGGAAGGTTGCTTGGACCAGTCTGAAAACATCAGATAAACATAAGATAAAACTTTATTTAAGTATTATCACGTATTATCACGTAATATGTAGGTTTAAAAAACAATGCGCATAGCTTTGTGCTACCATCAAGCTTTCTGATGTCATGTTGCCGTCATTCTGAATATAATTTTATATCGTAAAACCTCTTCAGTCGTAGGTATATCTACTATAAATACGATGAACGATGATTTGCCTAGCCCCGTGACTCACCACACTGTACCGCTCGTCAATATCAGCTTCGCGCATGCGTAAAGCACAATGAACTGACAGTAAATGCATTGCTTTTTCTTTAATCTCAACATTGAAACTGGAGCTGGTCAAAACGGAGCGAATGAAAGGAAAACAAAATGAAAATGTAGTCGAGAAGAAAGCAGATTGGAGTCTAAAACAAAAATAAAACAATGTAAATCAGAATGGCGAAAAAATTGAAAATAGACAAAGAAGTATATCAACGAACCTTCCATGAGTCGCATCAATGAGATCACTGATTAATCTCGCCACGCCAGATGCTAAATAGTTTTCTCGCCAACTTAAGCGCAGTTCACAACGAGCTTGATGAAGCTGTAAACTGAGCCAAGTAACTCTTTCACCTAAAATATAAAGACTTTGTTAAAGTAGTTAGATAAAACTATAATTAAAACTTTGATAAAGTACCATGAGGTCTTATCGCGGGCAAATCATACCTAGATGACGTAGTCCCTTAGGAAACACGTGGTTGCCGAGAGTCACAAACACACGCATCACGTGCGGGGCTGCAAGCGGAGACTGAAAGAGCGACGTCAGGGTTTCGACTACGACAGGAACATGTTGTCTTAATGATGGACAGTAAGTATCAATCATGGCATGAGCCAGCAAACAAACTTGACGAACGTCTATCTCTATTCGACCCAGTCTCTCTCGCACTTTGCTCTCTTTCTCCAACTGAGCCTGCATGACATCACGTTCTTTCTTCGTCATTTGCACATGTTCACTTTTCTTGTTTTTCATCAGTTCCTGAAACCACGAAATGAGATGCTTCAAAGGAAGAAACAATTGCTGGCAAGGATTAAAATTCCCGCACGACAAAGATATTTCTATTAGAAATGTTGAAGAAACCTTTTTGAGTTCGAGCTCCTCAAGCTGCTCTTCATATGAATACGCCTTTGATTCTTTCTTCATATTGCGATATTGAAGCGACTCATCAACTTTGATCCTAAGATATGCGTACAATAAATCAAAATCTAGGACAGCAATTTAGAAACATTGAAAAAACTCACTCTTTGACTTTGGATTGGTCATATAACATTCCTTCAGGCGTCTCAAAAACACCAAATTCCTCTTCTGTGATGTTAGTAAACATCGGATTTCGTAACATTTCTATGACGCGTGACATAACGTCATCAAATATGATATCCTCCGCAACATTGACTATAGTGTGGACAACCGCAGGCAGAACCTGCAAAAAACGAAACTCAGCGGTTTGACAATGTTTACAGCAGTATACTTAGTATAGTTGCAATGAAATGTCTACAGACCTTTTCATTCTTTTGCGAAAAAAGTATCTTCAAGATTTCATCTTTGTTGTTTTCAACCAGTTCCTTCACGTTGATGTTGAGATGTGATGTCAAATGTTTCCACAAAAATGGGTCAGCTTTGAAAAAAAACCATCCGTGAGCTTTCTTGATTCACTTTGACTACACCAAACAGCACAGGTTTTTTCCAGAAGACACTAAAGACTCCTTCTATAGAGACACTGGATGAAATCAATAAGTGCTCACCTATTCGTGGGTGATGAGCAAGCTCCAAAACACCAAGCATGCATTCTTGCACATATTGCGACGAGCAATGATCTTTGAGCGGAATCAAAACAAGGTTATGAAGAAATGAGACTAAAACTCTTGATGAAATATTCGTCCCAATATCAAGTTTTTGATCCTGACACACTTCAGAGAATATTTCTTCCTAAACGAAAGAATTGAATAAAAGATTGCCCACTTCTTTTCCTAATAACTATACAAGTAAACAAACCTCTTGAGTCTGCAGCAATTGTCTAAACTTATCAAGTAGAATAAGTTGCAAGTGAACTCCACCATCTTCTGCGAGTGAACATAGTTTTGAAAAACAAACTTTGGCTTGCTGGCGTATACTATGATCTCGATGAGTAAAAGCAAAAATAAGAACGCCATACCACCACCTAAGAATAAAATACAGTTTGCAGCTTGAAGGGTTGAGCTTGAAATGAAAGCATGACTTAATTACCTCGCTTTCTCAACACTCTCATTCGAATGGCCGATCAATTGTTCAAGAATCATATGAAGTTGCTGAAAAACTGAAATATCTTGCAGTTTACAAACAATTATAGATGTGTGATGATGCCAATTCAAAACTTTCATACCTTGCTTGTTGGCGGTGTACAAAAACTTTGGTGAAGTAAATATCTGACTTTTAGTATCAAATATAAAACTCCAAAATGAGGATAATTTGGAATCTAGATAATAATACAAACAATCTTTTTCTATCTTTATCGCAAACTATGTCAACGCGTCACTTAGTGACGTGTGGCATAGTTTGCAATTCTACAAGAGCCAATCACAAGCCAGCATTATCATATTTAGGTGAAATACAGTAAAGCATAAAAGATGAGTTCTTTTCGACAAAAATCTCACCAATGTCAACATCAGAGTTTGCTAATCGTATGAGTAGCAGGATTGATGTAATTCCTTCACAAATAACAGTTGGCTGATGACTCTGGGAAAAAGCTCTTTCTACATTCTGAAAAATAAACACGTGTTCACAGGCCCCCACATCGATTTAAGAAGTGAGACTCTCTAATACAATGAAACTGTAAGGGTATTCAGTAAAAAAAACACATACTTTTTGCAGTTGTGGTACAGCTGTTATCGCTTCTCTCAATGTATTTCCTAAACAATACAACTGGACTGTTTTTGTGAAGTGATCAAAACTAGGACAGCAAAAATTGTTCATGGTTACATAGTGCATTTACTTCAATGGCTTTATAGTTTTAAAACAGCTAATCACAAGAGAACAAGTTAAGTTGTGGATGTGAGATGACAGACCTCGGCAAGCTTCAGCAATACAGTTAAGATAGCCTACTCGAACAACAGAGGTACACTTCTTATTTAACATTGCCTTCTACGATAAAAAAAGATACATTCATAGTCAATGTTTCTATGGTAGATGGAATCAATATTGTGCAATCAATTATGAAAAGTAGAGCACACCTCAAACATGTCAAATAAATTTCTTGGAACTTTTTCTTTGAAGTGGCAACACCATTTTGCAAGAACGTCCAATGCTTGCACAATCACGTTTTCATTTACTGAAACACATACAAATTATTTCCTGTTCCAATTTCGATAATTCAAATCTTGCGCTACCTTCTTGCTTCAAAAATGTTTCCATCTTCTCAACAACAAAAGTGGCCAGTTGTTCTCGTTGTGATGAACCAGTTACTGAGTTCTGTACAATATTAGCCACACCTGGAAATCAATCAATTAACCAATATTTCGCTTGTCAATGAAGAACAGATCAGTCAATAATGAAGAACCTTTTAAAACGCCAACGCGATCAGTCCAGAAAGTCAGCTTGCCCTCGGTTCCTGAAACAACACAATCACCTTCACTAACTTTTTCAAATATGAAAAGAAAAGTTAGTTTGAAGAAATTACCATTGAGAACACCGAATAATCTTTCAATCATGCCTTTGACAGCAATCCAATCACAACACTGTTGAGCAAGATGCTTCACACAAACTGCTGCTGCTTCTCTTATGCTCTCCTCCTTTGAGTGAAGATGTCCTGAAATGAAAATAGTCAACAGCATCGAGCAAAAAATGTCTAGTCGGTTTCAAACAAACCTGCTAAACCTTTACACAAGATTTCTGAATGTTGAGAAAGATCAATAGAGACATCCTTCAATAAGTGTGAAATGGCTGAAAAGAAAGGCACATGTGAGTGTAACACAATATTTGAAAGAAAACAATATTCACACAAACCTTCTATCACAAGTTTAGGATTTCGAAGGAGAGATTTCTGAACAGCAGGTAAAATAATTTCTTGAAATTCTTTGTGAGTTACATGTTGAAGCAACATTGAACTAGCGCTCTGAAAATAAAGCAATTTAGAATAATTCATAAAAATAGATGCCACCTTCAGCACTTAGACTTTTTCTTCCAATATTCACCCACCAAATAACAGGTCTTTTGTTTCACTTTTCCCAAAATAATAGTGTCTGTGTATAACTCAATACCACTTTTCTAAGAAAAAGCAATAAATCCACATAAGAACAAGTTCAACGACATAAAAAATCAAACTTAATTTCCAAAACCTTGTTCTTTTTAATCATTTCATAATCTTTTATCTGGCAAAGGAATCCCAGCAACTCACTTACAACCCACAAATATGCCTAAAATATTTCAATAGTAAGTACTAAAACAATTTCTAGAATTGTGAAACAAGAATATAAGTACTCACAGGAGAAGAAGAAAATGAAAATATTGCTTCAAAATATTTTGATGCAATTACTGGATTCTGAAATAGAGTGTAGGCAACAATATTAGTAAACAATTGATTCTTTCTCATGCCAAAACCAATAAAACACTGCGTACATACGTTTTTGAGCACACTACCAAAGCATCTTTTAGCAAACAATTTTTCTTTCTTCCGACCGGCACATATAACAGAAATCAAGATAGATTGACAGTGCACAAATTTATTCCAAAGAACACCTTGACAGTCATCTGGGTTGCTGAATTCATGCGTTGCGATAAGACACGACCACTTTAATGATGGCAATAATGATGATGGAGAGCTAAAAACAATTTTTATGCTCAGCACTTAAAGATAACATAGAGAAGAAAGATAAAAAAAGTTCTTAATCTATCCAATTGTATTTGAACAACCTTTGATCAACATTGATTCCTTTTGTGATATTTGACAACATATTAACAAGAGGCTCTCTTGAGATTTGTGCTACAACAAAAACAAAACAATGAATTGGCATATTGATGTTGTCATGCAAAACACCAAATAAACTGCAGCCATCTTAAATAATGTTAATTACCACATACAAGGTAACCTAAACTGAGCTTGTATTTTTAATTATACAGCTGGATTTTCAAAAACAACATAAGGCATTGTTTGTGCTTTCGTTATTTTCCACAAGAAAACATTAAGGAGCTACCATAACAATATAAGCACCCACATAAAACATCTATCTGAAACTGTAGTGACGACAGGACGTGGTTCCCACGCCACATGTTGCAAGCAAGCTGTACAACGTCTGCAACAGAGTACTTACAGTGATATTTCATGGTTGCTGTCAAAGCTTTTAAGACCAAATTTCTTGAATAAGAATCACTGCGAAAGTTATATAAACAATTTCAGTAATAATGCACACACAACAAACCATCTCTTGTACAAACAAAAACTTCTTACTTATAGATATATAAAGTATTTGAAATAATTTTTGATAAACCCTTCACGCCACTATGAGAGAACTCTAAAAGAACAGTAAAAGACATTAAAATACATAAAAATGAGCAATTAATGCCAATTGCTAAATCATCTCAAAATTACTCCTCCCCCCATCCTAAAAATATTTATCATAAATGAACTAGTGAATTGTCGAGAACAAATCCTTCAGTTATTTCAGCATTCTAAAGAGCATTGTAAATAATTTCAAACGAAGGAAACCTTGAGATTTAATGCGAGGCAAAAGTAACTCTTCAAATACAAATCTTCTTTCCTCAAGTTTCGAAGTCCTGACTTGGGACAAACAGTGTAGTAGGACACTCTCCAACTGAAAATATAACAAAGGATTGTAGTTTAATAAAGAAAACAAGAAATCCACGTAAAACAGCTGATGAGTGGATGAAAATTCAGCATTTTCATGCAACATTTTACCTTGGACTGTTCCGCCATCTTTGTATGTGCTCCCTTCCACTTCGCAAAAAAATTTTCCGAAAGCTATTTCCCTGTCTACTCCCACTTATCAAGGTCTTGGTCATGTCTAGTCCTATTTATCAATATCTTACTCATATTTAGCCTTATTTATCATGGTCTTACTCCAGTCTACCCCTATTTATCGATGTTTCTATCATGTTTGACCCTGTTTATCAATACTTTACCTTATCTTATCCTTACTTATCAATGTACTATTCATATGTACCCTAAGTTATCATTGCATTACTCTTGTGTACTCCTATTTGTCAATACCTTACCTGTTTATACTATCCCATGGTGCTTTGGAAGAAGGCGGGAAATTTAAAATTTTAAATTCCTTTTATAATGACGTCACTCTTGAATGCCAACCATTTTTCATAGAAAAATATTTTGTTAGACAAAAAAGACAAGATCAGAAAGAATCTATGTTTCGAAAAAGTTACTTGTTTACGCAGATGGGACTTGCCAGCAATGTCGGCAAATGGTTTGTCTTGATGTGCGTGGGATAGTACGAAATTAAATAATTTGTGAGTAACCAAGCTAGCTTATTTGTCTCAAACGAATGTTCCAATGGCGATTAATTAATTATACTTTAGATCCACTAAAAACAGGTCATATTGGATTATATATAACAGGAAATTTTTTGTTCCGATTAGGGAATTTGAAGCTCTGAAAGTTATAACTTTTTTTGACGTTTCAGCATAAAACATTTCAGTCTAACAAGACCACTGTTTGCTGTGCCAAAACATGCATGTCGAGTACAATAAAATACTTTTGCCAACACAAATGAAAAATCAATATGGCAAATTGGATTTTTTTGAGAATGTTATGTCTGCTTCATATTAAATTTTCTGCAAATAAAGTTTTAATAAATTTTGAAAATTTTGACCAAAGGCTTACTTAAAACTACAGTCAAATTAACAGAATCTTACAAGTTTGACTCCAGCCCCATTTAATCGCTAAAAAGACGAAAATAGGTGAAAAAAACTTTCGTTTTTAATCAGAAAAGCAAAAGTAATATTTGATGGTCTCCCTCCTCACAGTGCCCTCGTTTTCATGATTTAATGAGTTTATTTTTCTTATTAAAAATAAACAAAGCAAAGTATAAAAACGCAAAAGCCTCAAAGAAATTTTAACGCATCCGAGCAACTGCTTATTAATAAGACTGCAAGAACATTTGAAGAAAAGAAGACAATGCCTCGAATGAGCCTTTTCTGTCTATCATTGCTTTTTCTTGCAGTTGTTCAACTCAGTGTCTCTGAAGCTTGGTGGTATGACCATATGGGAACTGGAATAGACACGGTAGGTTCTAAAATATCTTCTTACTGGATATATTCCTGAATTTTAGAACGTGGGAGCATTTAGTAGTTATCCGATGGAAATATAATCTTAACTTGGATATGTGCACTTCTAAACTGCTCTTCGCAGAGTTCCATTGACAGTCAACTATTCTAGATCCGGTGTTAGAGTTTAACAGTGAACTCTGAGATTTCTTCAATCTGATATTAATCTGCCTCTTATAGAAAAATAAAGGATGTCCGAACAAGAAAGAGGGCAGGTTGTGTGCTGAGGATAAGGATTGTGATGGCGGCTGTGACGTAAATGATCTTATGTGTAGCAACGATGGAATATGTAGCAAATTAGTTAGCGTTTGAAACCACAAGCTTGTAATGTAGACAAAGTGTTATGAAGAAATAAAGCGTTGGAGATTAAAACATGTGTCAGCTTCTTTATTTTTAACATTTTGTTCTATGAGTAGCATCAACAAACTCTGACTAAACATACATTAGCAAAGAACGTTGAAGCGTGAGCTACACAGTCGGTGTTGAAGGCAAACAATTGCATTGGTATACTTGTCTCGGTAGATGCTGGTTCTTTTATATTTTAATTAAATTTGCTTTTCTGCATAGTCAGTATTCATGTCGTTTTTGTTAATAGGAAGTTTCAGACGGTTTGAATAATCGAAAATGTAAAGTGTTTACTTTTTATTGAAGGGCAAAAAAAAACAGTCATTAATTAAAAAGAATCTTTTAAATTAGCAAACACTGGAAAATTAAAAAGAAAGCAAATAACACTTTGAATAGTGTTGTTTGAATATGCTAAAAACTACAAACATTTAATCTTTAGTGTTTATTTGAAATGAAGGAAGCGTGCAATATGCCATTTATTTCTTATTTCGCCAGTCTCCCATTATTAAATAATTACATAATTTAAAATTGAAAGAAATAAACGTATAACCCATGGTATAACCCCTGTTCCAATGTTGGTAAAGCAATAAGAGGTCCCTAAAGATCCAAAGAGACTCTTAAAGATCCACAGAGATTCCCAAAGATTAACAGACATCCCTAAAGATCATAAGATATCCCTAGAGATCCATAAAATCCTCATCTTCTTCATTGATAGGTCCCAGTAATCTACGTGATGCTGCTGTATTCCTCTGCTGTTCACTAATCTGGTTCCATGTTCGACCATTTCTACTGAACTTTAACAAATTGAAACCTGAATTATTTTTCCTAGAAGCCATTTTCTCCTTCAGATAGTAGTCCCTCTCATTCCATGGCTTTGTGTAAACTAATACAAGCACAAGAACTAGGCAGAGAAACAAAAGCGAGGCGACAGCCCAGGCCGCATTTCCTGTGTTCATAGTCCTTTTCTCAGGACGAAGGCCATGCCTTATTTTCTGAATTAAATGTTTCTTAAGTTTCTTTGAAGAGCCACCATTGCTGTACAATGTTTTGTAATGTTCATTGAGAATATCCAGATCTTCTACCTTAGTTTTCTAATGAAATTTGAAACAAAGTTACTAACAACCAAACTAGACAAACATATAAGGTTTCAAGTTTTACTCACGTGCACAGGTTTCTTTGGATCAGGACAGAGTTCAGTGTCCAAGGCATCAGAGACCATCTCAGATGGATATTGTAAATTAAAAGTGTATCCCCCATCTAAGATCACATGACTTGCAGGAGCCTTCATTGCATTTTTCTTGACCCAGTCCTCACTCGCACTTTCGTTGACCCTCCAATCAGAGTAGAATGAAGCCCAAGCAACCATCGCGATTGGCTGGTAATAAACTTCTTTTAAAGCCCGTTCTCCACTAGGCGAATTTTTTCGCGCGAAGTAGAAATTTGGCAACGCGATTGGCTCGTTTTCGACTTTTTCGCGGCATATAATTTTGCTAGCAAATCACGTTGCAGCATTTATTTTTTGCTCGAAAAAATTCGCGTAGTGGGGAACGATCTTTAGTTCCTGCTCTCTTGACAGCTCATATCTTTGAAGTTTAAGTGCATGCACAAAAACTAACCTGAGTTATATTGAGATGTTCGTAAGGTGTGATGATGTGTTTCCATATGCACTTCTTAGCAATTTTACGCAGGTTTACAATATTTTTTTTGCTTGTACAAGGGTGGTACAGAAATGCTACGGCACCATGCTGAAATATATAAATAATGATCAGTCTCTATTCAGCAAGGGACATTATATCTGAGTCATACCTGTAGCAATGGGATCCATCGTGAAATTGGTAAATAACTATAATCCCCATATTTTGGTAATTCAGCCAAAGCTTTCTTATTCCTTAAAATAATCAATGAGGTAAAAAACATAGAAACTAACACTCAACTTAGTGGCAAATAAACATTACTTACTCAACAGCCTGAAGTTGTTTCATGTTCTTGGGCCTCTTACAATGTAGAGGATTTAAATGACAAACATAAGGCTGGAAGATGTTGAGATTAAATTAGTAATGTAATATTGAGCCATGACATAAAGCTCAATAGACAAAGCAATTCTTACATCATAATCTGTATAATAAACATAGACACTTGTGTTGGAAAGTCGCTCCTAAAAGACCAAATCGAATAAAAATTGGATGTTATAGTACCACACAAACTCTCTGAAAAATTTACCTTAAAAATAGGGGTTACAGTCAGACCTTCCAGCTCTCATGCAATTTGCGTGAGACAAACGCCCTTCAAATATTCTTACGCTCACACGCATAGACATTATTTTCTCACGCAAAAGCGAAAAAATAAGAAGCTCTTTAACTTTTTGTTTGAACGCGCTTCTCTTGGCTTTGTTTTAACGCTTAAAGGGCATTTTCCACTACGGCCGTTTTGGCCGCGCGGGCAGAGCGCACAGTTTTGAACATATTCCGGTGGTGATTGTCCGCTTTTGATCTCGGGCACACGCAAAGAAAATTGAATTCATTTAAACTTTCCTGGCGTGCACGCTAGACCAAGCGCCTACAGACAACAATAGAGCATCTTCAAAACTGTGCGCACAGCTCGCGCGGCCAATATGGCCCCGGTGGAAAATATCCTTCATACACAAACATGTTGTTCAAACTTTGGAGTTCCGCTAAACATCATTTTATATCATGCATAACATCAATACTTCATTTTGCAACGAAAACAACTTCGGCTTTGGAAAAGTAGCTCCTTGGTTCGATCCTGCCGAACGACATTTCCACTTTCCAATAAAATAAACTATTTTTTTCATGTCCATTGAAACTGTCTACAAGCTTCAAACGGAGAAAAATAATGATTTCAGATGATATATAGTTTGAAAAAATTTTTTCCGACGCTTAAAACCGAATTTTTAAATTTTTTAATCTACGCATGCGCAATGCGCGCCTCTGCACCACTACAATTACACGTGAGGTAAATAACGTACATATACATAGGATGTTGAGATTACTGTCTGAAATGAGTTGGCTGCTAATCACGAGTCTTGGAAG